>VZTO01012354.1:0-23795 GCA_013400615.1 Syrrhaptes paradoxus
CAGTGCAGGAAAAAAATAATACTGTGAACTGTATGTTCAGCAGTGTCTATCAGAAAAGTAACTGCTTATCATGCTGCATTTCACTCCCACTAAAAAAATGCTCACTAGCTCCCGCAAAATAATGCACACCTTAAAAAAAATTTTAAAAAATCAACCAAAAGAAGTCATGTCCTGCATAGCATCCTGTATAGCATTGATATCTCATGAGGGTGCAGTGCAGGAGAACACACCCAGTTATGGGCAAGCCTTTCAAAGATACTCTGCCTGACAGCAAGTGCAGGTAGACAGAATATGGTCACAGCGAGCAAGAGACCAAGAGCAGAAAGTGACTGCTGTAAGATACACGTTTTACCACCTTGCTGGAAAAGTCACACCTTTCCAGTTAAGGGCTGATAATCCCATAGGGACTGAGCACAGTTTCTGGAGCTTCTCCAAGTCAGAACTCAGCTATGGGATAGGCTGTCAGTACCCTTATACATTCAAAGGTCTGAAGACCAACATACAACTCACATCTGACTTCCTGGGAAACACAAGCTCACCTGCTAACCACTGTTGCCAGGTGTTTTGTGAAGGCCTTCTGCTTGAGCTACAGCCCATTCTTCCAAACAGATGCAAGACCCTCATTTAAAGACCTGAAATGGTGGCAAATGACCACAGTTTGCTCACTCTCATCTCTCTCGGTGTCACCAGCTGCAGCTTCATAGGGCTGGATGGCACTTTCCCTCTAAGCTGAAGAGGTGCCTGCTACCCACGCTCTTCCTTGTTCAGATTTGCATTCAAATAAAGCTATCCTGGTGTCTTCTGCAATAACCTAATGAGGCTGAGCTTCTTATGTCTCTCATAAAAGCAACAACTTCTGGCTCATTTTTGCTGATCTTCCCAAACCGAGTCCAATTACCAGCACACCTTCAGGAACGGACAGCACTGCAAATAAAGTTTATATTGTCTTCCTGCTCCCACTTGATATTCTTTTCCTTTTTATACTCTTTTTATATTCATTCTGTTCTCTACAATGTGCTGCTCTGAAAGGCCAGATCCAATGAATTATTTAATGCAATAGCACAAAACGCTGCCTTTTAACAGCCTCTGGTAGCTTCACCCTAGGCTCAGCTTCAGTTCTNAGCTCAGGCACAAAATGCTGCCTTTTAACACCCTAGGCTCAGCTTCAGTTCTGTGAGCCAAGGGGATCAAGAGAGGAACATTCATGATAGCGGCTTTAATTCACTTGCCCCAAGCAACAGGCACATCTACCCTGTGCTTCACCTTGGCCAGGCTTTTCTGAAGCAAAGCTTTCACTACCAGAGGCCACAGTCAACACCCTGGGCTGGGAAATTGCACCTGCCTTGCAACTCTAGCTCACCACTCCCAAAGCTCATTTCCCTAAATGTCTGTGCTTCTGGAATTCAGGAAGCTATTGCCCCATGACAGAGCTGCTGTCAGCTAGAGATGGGAAGACCCATCAATGCCACACTGCACAGACAGTTATCTACAAGACGGTAGGCAGCACAGGATTTCTTTGAGGCTCCTCTACCAAATGCTATGCTATCAACAGCTTGCAAGGAAGTCAGCCCGAAAGAAATGGCCTGTGAAGGACTGCCATCCCCTAGTCAAAACATCCAACGGACAGCAGGACTGCCTCTGAGAGTAGATAACCATGTATGTTAACCTCAATGCCCTGTATGTAACCTTCTCCCACGATCACCCCAATCACCTCCCCTTCCCCACTGTCAGTCTCTTCCCTGGTCTTACAGGATCATTCTCCAAAGGTCCCTCTGCAGCCTCCCAGCTCAAGGGCTGGAAAGTGTGATTTGTAGATGCTGGGCTCCACCATGCTCTTGGCCAAGAGATGTTTCCACCTGCTCAGGAGCTGACTGCTGCTCTTCCAGCACAAAGTGCCACAGGCTGGAGTGAGACGAGGTTGAGTACGTGACTCCTGTCAGAGGGCAGATGTGGTATCCGGCCCGCAGGCCCAGTGCATGGACATCTGGGCTTCATGACCCACCAACAGGTTTTCTGATGGAGACAGTCCCCAAATTCTTCCCTTGTAAACTCCTGGAAGTACAATAATCCGCCGCTCCCCAGTGGACTGCACCAACGGGACAGAAGATGCTGAGAAATTTTGCTGGAGGATAGTGAGGGCAGCTCAGAATCCTCAGCAGAATTTTTGCTCCATCGGGAGCACTCTGTTATAAAATACCCACACGCGTAGCCTGTCCGCTTGATGTACCAGCTTTGCCTTGGATCATGCTGACCTCCAGCTCTGCCCTCCTGAACTCCTCCGTGTCCCACAGGAGCTGTAGCTCCAGCTGTTGCTGCCTGACTTAACAAAGCCTCACAATACCCACAGCCTCTCCTGTGGGCGAGTCAATCCCCAAAGGCATTAAATGAACTGCATTAGGAACCTTCGAAAAATGTATGCAGCATATATACATACATCCACAGCTCACCTGTCTATGCTATGAACACTAATATTCCAACCCTCCCCCTAAAGCTAGTAATACTCATAAAATGATAAAGGTTATGAAAAACCTCCTATTGTTCACATAGTTCTCTATTTTAACATGTATTTTCCTAGTACAATAAGACATGAGTTCCTAATACTGGAGAAAATCAGAACGACATGTCAGAATTGATGGGTTTTATGTACCACTTTTAAGTAGAGATACAGGAAACATTTCCAATAATTATTTTAAAATGCTCTAACATAACTCTCCTCGTATAGAGTGACTGTACAAACCATAGACAATGTCACAATAAGGTTTGGGTTTAGATGAGATGCAGAAACTCAGGTTCTCATTTCTAAGTAGCACAGACATCCCAAATCCACGATAATAAAGCTTTAAGAATCACATTCCTTCTCTGTACATACAAGCGTATGCAAATACATACATCATACAAATGTAGAAGACATCCAAGTGTCTAGTGTTAAGTTTTTAACACATTTATGTGTTAAAAAACACACTTTAACACATTTATGTGTTAAGTTTTCTTTCACTCTCATATGTCAATATGTGGTACAGTTTCTTCCTTAAACCCACAGCAGTTTGCATGAATTATTAATCAACTGAACAAGCCTGTTACAGACACTGTGACACGACTATAATTGGTGTAGAACACTAATAAATTGTTTCAATACCTTTTAAGGAGAAAAAAGTGGTATCTTTACTAATGCATTTGTTCTAATATTTAATTAAAGGCTTTGAACACAAACAGACCTTCAGATAAAATGCGGAACAAAAGGGTATTTCTGGTCACAAAAGTATAATTTCCTTGTAAAACTGAGCAGTAAAGAGAAAGACACAAGATAAAGAATTAAAAAGAAACTGGACTGCAAACTCAATTAATGAATAGTTTTAATTTTTTGCTGTCTTCCAAAATTGAGTGTTATTGCTATTATTCTTGATAAACTCTGGTATCTTCCTTTGAAGTCTCAGGCACATTGCAATGATGCACAGAAAAGAATACTGAGCAGAAAGACAATGTATGGAACAAAGACTTCAGTGCGATGAAACCTCATGACTCCTACAGTTTTTATGAAATACAGATGACCTCAAGGATTTTAATCTGCTACAGCAACCAATTTTCTTTTCTAGAAGAAGAATTGCCTTTTTGTGTATTGCTGAGTAACAGTCCTGCTGAAAAGCTGAAGCGATCATCAGAAAATGGGTACGTTCTATGATATAAGATGACAAGACCTTTGCCTCTCCTGGAGGAGAGTTTGATTCATAAGCTGAACAAATTTGGTTTTAACTAAAGCTCCGACCAAGCTGAAATACTTTATTTAACAATATAGACAGTGGACTGCAGGGATTTTCCCTTCTGCAGTAAGTAAAATACATTAAGCTTTAGTCTGCACGAAGAGGAACAAGAGCTAACAGAACAATTAACATTTCAGCACATACTACATAAAAAATATGCTTTTGGGGCAGCAGAGCTTGATGGCAATCTGGGTTTATCTCTGCAGTCTCTGTTTTGGTATTTCTTACTTCTTGGTTTCTTAGAACCAGTTTCTCTTGGTTTATCAGATGAAGACAAAGAAAGACCAAGAGCAGCATCCTTTGGAAGTCACCTGCTGCAAAATGCATGTGATTCATCTTTCCCCTATTACTGCTGCTGCTTCCAGGAGGTCTGTGTAGATGTGGATGTTTCAAGTCAAGCAATAAGTCAAACAGAGAATGGTATCTTCGGGAAAAGGCTATAAATATCCACAGCGAAAGCTAAAATGCTTCTCTTACACTATTTTTCATGTGCTGCTTGAAATAAATTACAGATGATCAATTGTCATATTAGAAATCAAACCAGAAAGAGATGACTAATAAATCCCACAGAAATCTGCTGCGTTAAACTGCCTTTTGAAGCATTTGATATTTTTTAAGGGTTAATTTATATTTAGCCATTTTTATTTTCTACTAGTTTTTGTCTCAGATCCTTTGTTTAATGAGAAACTGGTTTTTTCCTTTGACCTTCCACCATGACCCAGAGTCATCCCAATCAGTAGTAATATTTAACTCAGGAATAAATATTTGGGGACTTAATAAGTCAGAATATGTAAAACCATCCTCCTTCTCTGTTAACTAAACTCCTGATTGGACATATCAGATAAAGTTAGATGTAGATACCCGATCTCTTGGCAGTTTTGGGAGTCTTTGTTGGCTGTACTGTTGCTAAATTAAAAAAAATATGATCTGTGTTCTAAGTTTTCCACTCCATCAACCAACACAGAAGTCCTTACAACGTTTCTATTCCAATTACATTATACCATCAACTGCTAAGAGAGACTCTGAGTCACAAAATTATTCTTATTGGAGAGAAGCAGGAAAGAGAAAAGATTGCTAATGACAATCTTAAGCCTTTTGACGTTAATACTCAACATTTTTAAAGAAGCTTCCAAAAAAAAAAAAATAAATAGGCCTTGCCAACACAAAAGGAGTCATAAAAATTGTAAGTCAACTGCACTGAAAGACAGATGTACATTTCTTACAGCACAATGAAGTCCAGACATATCATTCCCTTTGAATCCAAAACAAGCTTGGACTGAGTTTTATCAGAAAAGAATTCAGTCAGGTGCTTCCCATCTCATACTATTTTTGTGATTTTCCAGCTCCATAGACAAAGTACAAGTTACTGGTGTCAAGCACTGTCACCTCCACCTTTGGCTGACTCAAAGGCAACATTGCAGTCAGAGCAGGGGTATGAGATCCAAGTCTAGAGATAGCCATTGCAACCGGACCCCAACGTTATGTGGGACAGCCACCTTATGGGCACATGCAGCTTCAAAAGTTTGGAAAATAAATAGGGTCATGATTCTAAAAACGAATTCTGACAATCAGGAAGCCAGAAAGACGCAACATCAGCATGCCAAAGAGCCAGAGAAAAATCTTACCATCTTCAGGAACTCCTGAGTCGAATTTCTATTCCACAATTCCTTAAAATGAGACCATTATACCAACGGACCGTAAGCTACCAAGACCTCTCCATACCGCCTTGCTCTAAGTAGGGTTTTACCCATTTGCTAGTCACTCTCCTTATCTCCTTCCACTCCAGGGAGTGATGCTTCCACCTTGATAGGGAAAACAGCAGACATGGGATTACACCACCATTCATGCGAGCTGCCCATAGTATCTAAGCAGTCCCAAGGAGAAGGGCTTAAGACCTCCATTTATTAATATTTTCCAATTACATGGTTCAAGATTTTTTAAAAGCTATTCATTTTTGCTTCCACCCCCCCTCCATTCTCACTGTGCTATAAAAAAGACATACTTAGCCACCACACTAACAGTTATGCCAGCTTTTTCTCCAATTCGACCAACAGATGAGTTTTTGTAAAATGCACAAAACCCTTCAAATACAGACAGTGCCAGGAGCTTCTACAGAACTAACAGCTAAAGACTAATGCTATTTCAAATTCATGAAACTGTACAAGACATTGCAAATTGGTCACAGTCTTTTCACCCTTCTCTGTCAACAGCTTAAAGCACCTTTCACATTTCCTATGAGCACTGACGCATACAAAATTGCCGCACTCAGAACAGCATTCCCTAAAAACAGGAGACTAAAATCTTTCTGCCTCTTCCTGACACAAGGCACCTGCAGAAGACATAACCCTCTAGGGGTCAACCTACAAAACTATAAAAATATCATGCTTGCCTCCCAGCTCTTGACACCACCTCTGCTGTCCTTCTATCAAAATACAGCATTTGGGTACAATTCATAGCAACACTACGTCTTTTGCTTGATACTGCCATCTGCCTTTCAGTCTGTTAAAGCAGTGTTTCTCTGTCGTCCTGAAGCTATTTAGGCAGCAGATAAAACAGTTCATTTCTATGATCCAAACGTCTAGCACCCTCAGGATAAAAGGGAATGCTGGTGCCACCACAGTCCACATTGTCAGACCTTATACCATGCAACTATCACATCTTCTCCACAATGGCAATGGTTTCCATTACAACAGCTTCAGTAGGTGATGTATACGTTCTGAATCAACCAGCAACCGACCAGCAGGATGAGGGAATTGTAAACGTCTTGATGAGAGCAGCCACACACACCTATGGAAAGGCAAAGTTGCCCTGAGAGTTCTGTGAAGGTGGTGAAGGCATCTCGGTCATCTTCGTACTTCAGAGTCACTCCTCGCTGGCAGCCCCAGACGCACAGCACAGTCCTCTACTGTCAGCCAACGCTGCCTCTCCGAGCCCAGAAACCGTTCCACACAGACTGGCACCTCCCAAGCAAGTTCCTGAAGCTGTCTCTGTTTTGTCTTCCTCCCTGTTTTCTGCTTTCTGCTGATTGAACTGCTCCCTATCACAGTGCTTGTCTTGTGTGAATGTGTCTGGCCTTTAGTAACGTGCTCTGGGCATCCACACAAACCAGAGGATTCAAGTATGATTTGGAAAATTATTTCTATGATTTGGAAATGTCACCCCCAAGGAGACAGATAATGGGGTCAGGCAAGAGAAACCATGAGGTTTCTATAGCTTGACATCCACTCTCTAACCCTCCCTGCCCCAAACACAGGACTTGTAGGTACCTCCTGCCACCTATCCCGACAGCAGGCAATCCTTTGATGCACAGGGCTTGCAGTGACGGCACAAAGAGGGATAAACACCTATTGCAGAACATGCCATATAGAGGAAATCCACCACATGGAAGGGTTAATTCACAATAAACTCCAGGCTGGGTGTTCATTTGTATGACTTTTACATGAAAACAATTACTTTGAAACATTCACATCAGGGCATCTGGCTTCAAAGCAAATCCCCCAAGCAGACAAGCTTTCGTTTAGATGTATGAGAAGCCCCAAGTCTGCTTATTGGAACAAGGCAATGAGAGCAACGCTTGCTGGTTCACATCTGAAGAAGGCATTTTGTACAGTTGCTCGTGTTTCTGCACAGCTGTTCCCTGTCTCTGTCTGTACCCTTGCATCCAGCTACCAAAAAACGACTTGTTACAGAGCAGCTGACTTGAAACTCATCACAGCTCTTTCTAAAGGATCAGAGCAAGATGATGGCATAACCCTTCAACTGGATGGCACACTCTAAGGGGCACCCACCATGGTGAACATGAAAAGAAACTTATAAATGAAGATTTCAGCATTCCAAACATTTGAATTATTCAGCCTAAACCTGCCTAACCATGTCAGACAACTTTCTGCCGTGAGACTGCACGCTTTCATAGAGACAATGGATTTCAGAAGAGTACAATTTCCATGGATTTTAACAATAACAAGTAATATCTCCATACAGCTTTTAACTCAGATTAACTCTTACAGGCCTCTGACAAAGTTGACAAGCATTTTCAAAACCCTATTACAGATTAATAATTAAAATCTAGAGAATTAGGTCTCCATATATCACCTCGAGTACCAGAAACACTTTGCCACGGCAGCCAAGGGAAAAAGGTAAAGGAGACAATTCTAAACCTGTGCTCTCGTAGTTAAGATGGCAGCAGCTGATTTACAATATTTAACTTATTATGTTGCAGAAACACCTCAAAAGGCAGAACGTACACATCCAACACCCCCCCTCACGTCAGACAGTGCTCGTACCCTGACCCCCAGCTCCATGCTTGGGCCAGCTGATCAGAGGTAGCTAATTAAATGCCCTGTCAGAAAGCTTAGCTCTGTTGATGTCACTTGTAAAACTCCTAGAAATGACAGAGAATTTGGTTCAACACTTTGCCCCTCTGTTCAACATGATGTATCCAAAACCCAAACCACCAGCGATTCATAGCGTCAAGGCCTGGAACAAAATCAGTGTAGCCCCTGGATTTCCATACCAAACTGGGAGTATAACGGAGTCCCTTCAGATTCAAAGGTCTGCGTTGACTGTTTTTTCCAGAAAAGCACTCAAGACTCACGGTTGCTAAGCAGTATCATAGCTAACAGCTTAATCTGCTTGATTTTTTCTCTATGATGTTGATGAAGAAAGAATGTCTTCATATTAAGTTTACCAAAATTGCTTGATTTCAATACATGAAACAGTCTAAGCTTAGAGATAGAAATTTCATTTGAAAAGTAGTATTTTCAGCCGCTGTGAGAAGACGATGATGACAGGCACTGCCACTGAGCCCCCTTTTGCACTTGCATTTAGCTATGATGATGCAGAGGAGGCAGACTGGTCCCCTGACACACACGGAGTGGAACACCAGTGACAGCATCTTCATCCACCCCATGATAACAGTGAGAAAGGTCAGTACTGATTAAATTCATGCTAGCACTTAAAATGCAACACACAACCCGAAATCCTGGAAGGTTCCTTCTCTCCAATCTGATGGTAATACAGAATTAAAACAGGAATTCTTCTGCAGAACTGAAATAATCTCCAGATCCTCTTGAAAAAAACTTGCTGCGAAATTAACTTGCCAAAGCAAGAGTTATTCCAGTAACGTTTTTGAGTCATTTCTCTTAAACAGAAAACAGAGCCAAAAAGAAAGAAAAGCTCTTAATGAATTTAACCTTTTTCAGTCCTCACTTTGCAATTAAAGCCTTTTAGGGGAATTCCACAGGCCGTCAAATACTAATTTACTGCTGTTACAGTTTTAACTGAAATATGAACAAAATACCACTACTGTGCCCTACTCAGAGTTTGCTTTACGGGGTAAGCAGTAGATCTGTGTATCACTTCAGTAAAATACCTTGCTAAATAAAAAGATATTTTGAATATGTTGGGATCCTTGTAGACTAATGTGTACTTAGTATAATCTAGGACAATCAAAGTCATCCATGTTATAGAAATTACCTATAAACATATCATAAGGCAAATATATATAGACATATTTTTTTAAGTGTTTCAAAACAAGGTTTGGTTAGCTAAACTGATTCTTAAAAAGACAGAAATTTAACATTAACTGATGATAATAAAATACATGCACCTCTGAACAAAAAATTAACTGATACGTTGCATTAATACATCTTCTAATATGTTAGTTTTGCATTGTTGCTCACCTTCAAATATGCAAAAAATTGCTGCATTATGCAATGACTTTAATGTTATCTCAAAGTAGTTATTTTTAAGTGTGCATGAAAAGATTTAAGCCACAAAATCTGTATCAGCAGTAAAATAAAAACAAGTCACTCCTGCTACCATTTTGAACCAACTGCACTTCAGATACATCTTCTCTCTTTAGTATTCTGTTCCCTTGCTCCTTGCCTGGATTGTAATGATATATTTAGGAAACTGGGTTTATTCCTTACGCTCTTCCCAAGTTCAATAACTTTCTGTCTTGAATGGAACATCCAGACTGCAGCCATAAGTGACGCCCATAAAGGTGACCTCTCTTTGTAAAGGAAATCATAAACATGACTTCTGGGTTTGTGCTCGAAAATAGTTCAGAACATAATACGGTGCAAAAGCCATTGAACGTTACCAAGAAATCAGAGGTCCTTCGTATTTTGTCTGCAAACCATACAGTATGGATATTTCTGCAACCTTGACTTTCAGAAGACAACTTGAACACTAACTAAATGTTGCCAGTAAAGCAGGGCCAAAAGAATTAGACAGATGAGAATGACCTACAGGTGATATTTCTAACGAATATCCCCAATAAACTCCAGAGATACAGCAGTATCCCCCAGTTCTTCAAATCCAAACCAAAATCTGTCATCAGGTTCCTGCTCAGGAGCCCCTGGAGTTAACAGAGGTGCCTTTAATACAGTTTTCTACTTAAGGAAGCTTATTTTCAGTAACAAATGTTTAGAAAGCACATGCATAATTGAACAACTAGAATGCAATAAAGAAACTGTAAAAATTTCTGTATTATGTGCTCCCTTTATCTGCTTGCATTTTCCTGCAGTGAAAGTGTTACACACTTGAAAGACCAGTCTATTTCTAGCCCTGTAGAAGCAAAAAGTACACAACAAATTTGGAGCTGATAGGGAAAGGGCTGAAGAAAAACAAATTATGTGAAAAAAAATTGCTCTCACTTATTTTGTGAAAAAAATTGAAATAAAGCAAATTTATTGCTTAGGGACATACTTTTTC
Source organism: Syrrhaptes paradoxus (assembly GCA_013400615.1). Classification (NCBI taxonomy): domain Eukaryota; kingdom Metazoa; phylum Chordata; class Aves; order Pterocliformes; family Pteroclidae; genus Syrrhaptes; species Syrrhaptes paradoxus. The sequence goes on from VZTO01012354.1 coordinate 10,476, forward strand.
CTAATGAAAAAAAAGATTTAATTGACATTTTTTCAGATATCCTTCTTGGAGGACATTCTGAATATTTTTTTTATTTTTTGGATTTAAGATAAATTGTAGTGGAAATTATCTTTTCCATTTTCTCTCCCTTCAATAACATGACTCCTTTCATAAGTAAATGTCCCACCAATGTTTTCTTGGAAAACAATTAAATATCACATTACACTGAAAACTCTTGTTTAACACTCAAGGTTGGCTTAACATCTAACATTTGTGTATACTTTTGCTTGAAAGTTTTGAGTTTGCTAAAGCATGATGCTCATCTAGCTATTCAATCTGTTTTGTTTTGGTTTTTTCTAATGCAGTTTATGTTTTTGCTCCGTTTGGCATACTATGATCTTTCTGTCTATATTTTGAAAGCAGATTATTTTTTTCCCCACTCTCTGTAATTATAGAGACAAATCTTTTTCTTAACTTTACAAAAAGCTTTGAGGGAAAGCCGTATAAAAGCAGTCACAGAATTTCACATCATGAGTATAAAATACACCTTGTTATACCTAATCAGCAAGAGACCAATTAATCACAGAAAAAAATACAGTGTTGGAATATCAATTTGTCATTGACTTGCTGCAGTGACCAGGAGATGGTAGAGTGGAAGAGCTTGGGGGAAAGGAGGAAGAGGAGTCCAAGCTAAAGAGCAGATTTCAGCTTGTCCAGGGCACTGGTGAGCAGGGTCCTGGGGGATGCAGCTCCGAAAGGCCAGAGCTCAGGAGCACCGGGTGATCCCCATGGAGAGCCTCCTCCAAGTGCCACAACAGCCTCCTCCAAACTGCAAGGACTTGGGGACAGGCACAGCAGGACACCACTGTGGCCCCACAGGGAATGCCTGACTGAGAACCAGAGCAAAGTGGAAGCCCACCAGCAATGGAAATGGAGCAAGGTCACCCAGAGGAAACAGAGCAGCCCCACCTGGCCAGGCAGAGATGGAGCTCACAAAGCTCAGCTGGCACTGAAACTTGGGTGAAGGGTGAAAGTGAAAGCCAACAGAAATATGACTTTTCTGCTAAATGGGGAGGGCAACCTAGTGAAAGACACTGAAAAGGCTTATGGTACTCGATGCTTTCTTGGCTTTGGTCTTTAGTGGCAAAGTCTGCCACTCTGGGCCTTGTATATTTAGGAACAGAGGTGCTACTCACAGCAAAAGACTGAATTAGGGATTGCTCGGGCAAGAGGGACACTCACAGGTCCATGGGCCTAGATGGGATGCATCTAAGGCCGCCGAGGGAGTTGGCTCATGTCATATAAAAGCTGTTCTCTATTATCTTTGAAAGTCCACTGGTTAAGAAGCGAAACATCTGCCCAGTATGGCTGTTAAATCTCCATCCTTGGAGATAATCAAACCTCCGTTCAACATGTGCTTAGTAGCCACATCTAACTTTGACACTAACTCGCTCTGAGCAAGAGGCTGGACTGGATGACCTCCAGAAATCCCATCTCAATTCTTCCAAGATTTTGCAGTTATGCCCATTGCCTAACCTATGCATCTAAAACATCCCCATTGTTCAGCACAGATACACTGCTACCAGCTGGAAAACAAGATTTCCAAATTGCTTCCATGCACATTGAAAACTAAAAGCAAGCGTTTTCAAAGTTGCAGATGTCTCTAACCCATATGAAAAAAACCTTCTGTTACACAGAAGGGATTCATTATTTCATTGGTGTAAAGAATTGCTTCTGCTGTGGTGTCACGTACTGTACGGTGACAGTGTCTTATCATTCCAGGTGTCCCCACTGGCATGAAAAGTCTTCATTTCAAATGCTGTAATACACAACCCGAACACATTTCACTCTGAGTCTCATCAAAGAATGAGCCTCTGTCAAAATCCCAATGGCAGATAGATTTTGAGAGCAGAGGTAGAATTACAGGGTAAGAAAAGTGTCACCAAAAGCTTCCCCAGGAATGCAACAACACTTAATTTAAGACACTACCTACGGAGTCAACGTAATTGGAAAGGGTGACATTCCTATTCAGTTTCTGATTTGAAGGCAGGCAGAGAATCAGCCATGCAATAAACCCCATTTGTGTCAGGCCTAATCAGTCTATTTTCCTTGTTATTACTACATATTTCTGGCAGCAGATAGAGATCCTAATTCTGATTACTTACATAACAAAGAATCAGGGAAAGAACGAAGACTGAAATATCACCACTTTATGAAGAAGCAAAGACATCAAAAATGAGTCTGAGACCCACTTGTGAAGCTTATGCTAATGGTCAAGACAGAGCATAGGACAGAAATCTGTTAGGAACAGGACATGGGGTCTCTTTGTCACAAAAGCAAGAGGGTCAAAGTCCTCTCTTAATGTGCTGTGTTTCTGTTAGCTGGCTTGCTGGATAACACTTTAAAAAAATAATCTGAAAATATATTTTGTTCAAACGTGCCTAACACAGATAAAGGCATCAGTGCTGCTGGCACGTTTATATAATTTCCGTATCTCCTTTGGAAGTTTGCTTCACAACTGAATCCCCAGCAAACGAGCACCCATTTGCTGAAACTCTGACCTGCAAGAGTACAATCATCACGGCACCTCCTGCCAAAACTTCTAGAAGCAAATGCAACTTTCCAAAATTACACAGGGAACACTAACACTGACAACACTACCAGTTCTGAGCAGAGGTATCTGCACAGTTAAAACCTGAGTGTCTCCCAGGAATGGACTAGACCTGCCAATTCAGAGTTTAAATCAACGAGAAGGAAAATACAGAAACAAAACTGGTATCCAGCAAGCAGGCTACTGGAATTTAAAATAATAATTGTCATGTTTATTTTTTTACCTACTAGTCATTTTTCTATACAATGCACTAACATTTCTTGTTACTAAAAATTCAAAGCTTATTATGTCAATCACATTTTTTTCTACATCCTGAGCATTTGTCAGTCCCTGCGCTTTCTTTCCTTCTACATCCCATTATAAATATTTCCTGCATTCTCCCCAGTCACTTTTCTGTCTTGTTTTCAGTCTCCTATCTCCACATCCATGCCTCTTTTTCTTCCAAAAACTCACCTACCTTCAATCCAGCCAAACACTCTTTGAACTTCCCTACAGATTTCCATTTACGTGCATTAATCTGCTCTCAAAAATTACCCCACCACATTTCCTTTCCTCTCCACGTAAGACAGACCCGACTCAACTTTCTCCACGTGAAAAAAGCAATAGAGCAATGGTGACTGTCTTGGTCCAGGAATTATTTTTTCAACAACCCATACTAAAAATAAATATCAGGAGAATGCTATTCCTCTTTTGACAGCCAAGTATTCTGGAGCTTTTGGAATATCTTCTTATATTTTTTCAGCTACCCAGAGGACATTTAAGAGGACACTTAATTTCCATACTAGAATACTTCACCATTCTTCATTATGACTCAAGTAACATTATTTTCTCTCTCCTCAGCCGTAAGAAGGCGAGACTTTCTGTATTATCAAATGACTGCATAGGCAATAAGCCACTGGGTCCAGAGTTTAAGTGACAGGACATCAACTACCTGACAAGGTCGATGACTCTCTCCCTTGGGGCAGTGCTGACTGGCTCATCATTAATCATTATGATCTGATCCCCTGGTATAAGTTTTCCTTCAGACGGGCCGCCTGGAGACAAATGAAAAAAAAAAAAAGCACAAGTTAGTAGACCATTGTAAATGCACAGACACACGCTGGTTTTCATGTAGTATGAGCAGGTTTTTCTTCAACCAACGGCACATTTAACACTAACGCTATTTCTGACACTACCACTACTTCCTCACCAGGAAAATCTTGAAAGCTAGTGGCTTGGCAGTTTCTACTGAAGTTCTTCAAGTTAAGATCCAAACCCACATTTAGCCACCTAAAAAAAAGGGCTTGATTTTCCGAAGGACCAAAAGGACTCATAGGAGGCAGCCTAATTCACCCTTTAAGTTGTGATCCCCCATACCTTACCCATCCCTGATCAATGTTTCTCTAATATTCTTGTGAGACCATCCAGAGGACAACTCCTTTTCCCATTAAAAAAATAAACCTGTTTAACTGCTGTTAATATCAGGAAGTCTTCTTCCCTGGTGTCTACACCAGATCTTCCTTGTTGCAACATATTATTTCCTGTCTCAGGCAAAGTAACACTGAAGAACATCTTATTCATTCTTCCCATGAAACATCACAGGTCTCTCCTCTGACTTTTCCATTCTGGGCAAAACAAACCTGTTTCTTTAAATCTGAAGACAGGAAGCTTCTCTACCTCCAGTCTTTGAGTCTCTTCCTCTGGATTCCTACCGACTGGTGAACACAAGTTTTATGTATGTTCAGAACCTTTGCTACTTTCAGTTAGACACAGATATTTAGCATTAGTGTGAATAGACAATCAGATTTGTGCTTTGGATTCTGACACTGCTGAAATCCTTACTGAGCTGACGCTTTATAAAACGCACACAATGCTCTGCTTCTCTGACAACTGCTAGTGCAAAGATCTGTGCTCTCTAGTCTGCTGTCTTTAAACTCTGCAACGATGATACAGAACAAACCCCACAATATTACCAATATGAAGAGAAAGTCTTAAAAGAAAATATTTCAGTATTAAAACCAATTCATTTAGCAACAGAGCTAATGCTGTTCCTTTCCTCTGTTTGGTTTTATAACTTTACTTCGCTTATATATATATAGCACAAAAGAACACAAATCTGTGTTGTTCTAAGCTCATCTTTCCTCCTATTCACTTGGAACAGAAAATAATAAACACCTTTTTCAAACTGAACTTTAATATAAACCAACATTAATAATGCTAAATGGGGAGAAAAGAACTGTCTGGATCTAGTTCAACCATTAGTTGCACCGCTCATTTCATCTGAAAGCAATACAAATATAATCAATGCACAGACGTGGGTAAATGACATCAGAATTTCACAAAGTCAATTTTGCCTCTCCTCTGCTCTCTGTGGGGGTTCTGGAGAACATATCGAACAAGACCAAAGTCAAATCCCTGCCCTTGGCTCCAAGGCAATTTTATGTAACAGAACTTTTAGCACAGAGAGCAGAAGCCCGCTATTTGGGAGACTGAGCAGTCCCAGGTCTGGTCACCCAAAAGTTCAGAAATACCACAAAGCTGACTCATTTCCACTCCAGGTAAGACATTAAGGGATCTGTTTTGACCCGACTTTTTGACACATGGTTATACAGAAATATTTATTAAAAAAAAAAAAAGCCATCAAGAACATTCCCTCTTTCATAAACAAGAAAGAACTAAATATCATCGTTAGAAACCTGGTTTCTCCTTGGGAAGCTGATGATAAAAGCAATGAAAAATATGTAAGTTTTAATCTCCTAACTCAGTGTGCGTCTTGAAAACACTGATTCAATGGCAATGAAGGTGACATCAAACCAATATAAACATAACAGGGAGAAGACCTTCTTTCCTTGAATGAAGTGGGTTAATTTCTTTCAGGCAAACAAGGATAATGGCTCAGAGCAATAACCTAAAACTGGCTTTCTGTTAACGTATTTAGGTAATGTCCAAAAATGAGTGCAAGGAAGGAAAATACTCAGTAATACAAGGCTTAAATCCTACCTAGTGATTACTTTGTCTGAATATTTTATCAGTACTCTTTGTAACTGTATTTCACCTCAGTAGATTAAGCCCAAGTTTGCTTTTGGAGGCAGGTGGGGAAACATACCTGGTGTTACTGAGCGTACAACAACTGGCTTTTCACTACCAGCCACAAACCCAAATCCTAGCACAGGATCCCTCCTCATTTCCACTTTCCGAGGGGCTGGAGGGGTTATTTGGCAGCTCTCTATTCGAGGGTCTTCAAATGTGGCTGATTGTGTCATGTGACTGTGAAAAAAAATAAAAGATGGAAAAAGGAAAAAAATCATTAAAACATGATTTTGTGGTATCTACTTAAGCCAAGCAATTTCTGCAGCGATATGAGATGAATACCTGAAATGTTCTCACTACAGGAACTAAAACATCAACTTAACAATTTTCCATTAGATTTTCTTATACATAAATTAATAATGCTGCTGACACATCTCAAATACCAATCAATAGTACCAACCTGTAAAGAGGTCTCTGACAGCATACATTTAATCATACCCCATATATGAAAGAAAAATAAGCCAACAATAAATGGTTTGTCATCTGTGCTTGAATTTTTCATCCTTCAGTTGTTGGAAAGGAAAAATAATAGGGTGGCCTACTCATAATGTAAAACATAACAATTAAGAGTCTGGCAGCCTTTTGCAAGGAGAGGAAACACATTTACATCTGGTTTTCTAAAATGTTAAGGAAGTTTCTGAGCTCAGCCCTCTCAAACAGACTACCTAAAGCACAGGTAACAGATCTCTATTTATTACTTGGATTAAAAAAATAAAAGACATTAAGAAAATCTATTTATCAGCCATTACTAAAATACTTTCAGCTACAGTGTTATGGCAAAGCTGACTTGTTGCAGACAAAGAAGACTTACAAGACAAAATTCTCAAGACTGGAGGGAAAGACCTTGATTTTTCAAGCAGAAAATAAAAAGGAAGAAAGCTATCCAACATGACATATCAATGAAGGAGGTCACGGTTTAAAAGCACAGAGACTTAAATCCACATTAGTAAAACCTGAAATGTGACTGATGCGGTATGCAGAGTGAACTGAAGCATACTGTTTCCCACCCAATGCCTAGAGCTGCCTACTGAATCACAGCTACCAATTCCCAGTGCCAATCAGACAGACAAACAGACCACTCCAGTGCTGTACCCTTCCAAATGCCATTAACTGAACTCCTGTGCTTCAGGAAACCAAGTCACCCCTCCAGACAACAAGCCATACGTGGTCAGCTTAGCATGAGGACAGACCACAGCTCATGGCACAGGTCACCTCTGTCTTGACAGAGCTCAAATGGCACTTGTTTAAAGCTGCCTGGCTGAGAGGTAACCCTTTTTAATCTTCAAGAGACTGCAGGTGATTAACTAAATCCAGTTCTTGATGGACAAACACAAGAGACAGAGGGAGCCAAGTCCCAACTGGGTCTGCAGGGAGGGCACAGCTCCCGCCCGGAGAAAGGCAATGGCCAAGTCCCAACCCAAGAACACCTCCGAGGACCTCAGAGGCAGATATCCCTACAGCAGTATGCACTATCAGCAGTTTGAAAGCTGGTCTCATCTCACGAATAATTAATAGTAACCAAGTAAATTTTCCATATCCTTGATAATCCTGCATTTCACATGTTATCACATGAGAGTTAGGGGACGTCCCATGCGACCAGAATAGCTGCTCTCACCTCCTTTCCCTTTTCTACCTTCAAAAACAATTCCCCAAAGAACTCCAGACAGGCAGTCCATAAGGAGAAAGGTATCAATCAGAGATCTGTTTTCAGCATCTATGACATGCAAAAACCTCTCTGATACTTCCCCAACACATGCGCCTTGGGCATGACATCAATTTTGATTCTCTCTATGGTCTGCTTCTATTACTGATACACAGTAAACTCTCAGAGGGAGTTTATGACTGGGACTGGATTTTTCTAGGGCTTTTCTTCAAAGAAATTCTTTATCCCTATCACTAGATTCAGTCTGCCTAAGAGTAACATGCCATCTTTTTATGCATATGATCAGAGGTAGCAGAAGCTACTTCCTCACAAAAATAGGAGAGAGACTATCTCTGTGCTCTCCTAGTATCTGCACAAGTTGAAGCCAGCAAAGAAAATATATTTTCTTTTACTAGGTAGAGCATCACATCTGACACTTCATTCTCCTCCTGTTCCTCCAGCTTTTTGTCAATTAATTTTAGATATTTTTCTATTATATTTATTCAAAAGAACCGTTAGAAAATCCAGCGATTTTTATGCAGATTCTTTATGAAATCTATCTTCAGGACTTGCCAGCCATCCTCCTCCCCATCAACTCCTATTTATGATTTGGGCTTCTAGATAGCCAAACATTAATGGGACACTTTCAGATATCCAATGGTATTTCAAGAACTACCCATTTCAACCTGGGAACTTTGCTTTGGTAGAGATTACAGAACTCCGCATTTGTCACCTCTTTTAGGTGACATCCTAACCAAACTTCCCACAAAGTTAAAATGTTCCATTTAATAATTTCTTCCTAATAGCTGTTCCCATTTCTGTCATTGGGGCACTACGAGCTGACACTGTCCCTAAAGAGGAAATGCCATATTTACAAACAACTCGAAAATATCGCTAGAGCCTTTGAGAACTATTTCCTGCCACTGCACATCCAACTCTCTTCCAGCAGTTGCGTACTCGGTTTTGAAAACTAAACAATGAAGGAAAGAAACCCCAAAACAACCCCTGAAAAACCCCACCTACAGCTGCACTTCAGACAACAACTTCCAAGAGCAGACACAGATTTGCTCAGAAGAGCAGCTCTGCTACTGCCTCGCTCCAGCCACTGCCCCAGCTTGTGCCGAGCCTCTGCAGCAGCACAGCACCAGCTATTCCCAGCCTAAGCGAGAGGATCAGCGAGGAACAGTCCATCACGATTCCGAGTGGAGCAGCAGGTTTTATTGATTTTTAAGGTTATTCACCTTCAAATACATCAACTAAAAAGACTCCATCTCACGCTTCCACAGCTTGCTGCATCAGATATTCTTGTATCATTCAGTACGCTGGAAGTGTGTTTCAAGAGAGCAGCAAGACATATGAATACGATCCCAGAAGAGATGAGATGAATACTCAAAGCTTCGCGTGACGGTACATTGACAAACCCGCTTCCTCCTGCGGCTAGTTAATTATTGAGATGCCAGTTGTAGTAGCACAGTTCAAGACTAATTTGAATTTTGCATTAATTGGAGGTATTTGATCTCCATCTCAGCTATGGAAAATATTGACTCCTGAAGAATAACTATGCTTAGGGTTCAAAAGCAGAACCTAATAAACTTGGACTCAAAACAGCCACCTGGGGAACCTTACACGGAGCATCGCTTACACGGTGAAACATCTTATAACTCCAACACTACAAACTTCCCACTTGCTTCAAGCACCAAAAAAAATGTGTTTAGATGGTACTGTGTTTAGATCATACCTAAAAATTTACTTTTCTGAAGGAAAAATGGAAGAGAAGGACAAAGGCTGAGAATTTAAGTATGAACTGTTCTTTCCACATACACAAACACAAGCTGCCCTTAGATTGGCTTTTCAAAGAGAGATACTTACTGTGTACCATTTCCAATGGCTGAGACGAGTCCCTGCTTTACAAAAGGCTGTCTTCTCTGATGTCCTACAAATGGAGCTGTAGGAGACAGCTGCCATTATTAAGGAAAGCAATTCTTAAAGAATTTCTTGACCNCAAGCAGAACCTAATAAACTTCGACTCAAAACAGCCACCTGGGAAACCTTACACAGAGCATCGCTTATGCTTATGCTGCCATTATTAAGGAAAACAATTCTTAAAGAATTTCTTGACCAGAGATTTTATATTCCAGCCTCTTCCGAGAGATAAGCCACCAGCTATGGAAAATCACAGCAGAAGTGCAACTCCAATTACTTAGGCTCAAAAGCTCTCTGTGGCAACTACTGTACTCGAAAGAAGGGGTTAAGAGGGAAAACAAGAGAGAAGGCAACTAAGTGTGCATGCACGGACACCCAGTGAAAAGGAGGCACTGAAGGGTGGCACAGAATTGGTGTGTACACTCATGGACAAAAGGGCCTATACTGAGTGAAGGAGGAAAAAAATTAGGATAGAAGAGTACCTTAGGGAATACCAGCTGCCATAAGGCAGCCAGCACCTGCAAACACAACTCAGCTGCCCAGGAATTTATGGGGAGCCTGAATTAGCAAGTGCATGCCTGAATCCATGCTCGGGAAAGTCAGAGGCATGGTTGGAGGCTGTCACTTTGAATCTTCAGATCGCTAGCTTAGTAATGATTAACTTGGTAACACTTTCTACGGAAACTTTCTTAATATTTTCCTCATTCACATTATGCATTGAATAACCCAAGGAATATCTAAACAAACACTGTAATTAAAATGAGAGCTTGATTTAATATTGCATATGAGTAATAAAAAAGCAAACTATCTGAGCACAATGCTTTTTCAGTCTTTGAATTTTGACGTGTCATTCCCTGATGCTTAGGGATTAGTGGGCTAATTCTGCAAAGTTTGTCTATGGCAGGTAAGAAAAGCCTGGCCTCAGCAGGCTTAGATTTTATACACAGGCGTTTGCATTTCCACAGGAAAATGCTGAGGGGTCTAGCTCTTCTAAGAAACTGAAAACTCCAGCATGAATCCAGTCACCCTGGTTACGACAAACACTATTTTGGAAATACGTAACAAAGGCACCCCAACAACTTTAGCTGGATTCTGCAATGACATCCAAAAGAAGAGCAGAAAAGGTGGTTCCTCAACGGGAGTTCAACACAGCTGCAGCCCACAAACACTAGAACAAGTTAACTGCAACCAAAAGGCAGTTGCATCATATCACGACAGCTTAGAGACAGGCTGCATTTTGGTGTTTTATTTTCTGTTTCAGTCACCTCAAAGGTTAACACCAATTCTCAGCTTTGAAAGTTTTAATCTTCAGCTTTTAAACAGTCACAATGTACTGCTATGCAGATTGATTTATCTACAAAACAGACTGTGTTGGCTTGAGACCCAGCAGGTAGAATCCTGGTCAATGATGAAGAGTCTGTGGAAATGTCAAACCACTCACGGGCTGATGAGTGGACGTGGGCAAGGAGGATGGAGATGAGGACTTTTTAGCACAGGTTTAATTCAGAAATAACAAAACCACTTGAAATTGTTGAGCACTGTTAAAATCCTGCCTCATTAACAGAGGAGGATCTGATTTGGTGATTGCAGTTGTGTTTTCCAAAAAGACTTATGCAAGTTAAGGACACCGAGCAAATGTTCATTTGCAATTGTCAATCTGAACTCCTGAGACCATGAGAGACTCCCCATCCTACCCTGAAACTACCTGGTTCATACTCTATTCAGAATCTCAGGTCGTGCGCTCAAAATTTTCTTTGCATCTGGGAGTCATAGAAGCTATTGCAGCAACAAAAGAAAGTAGATTGGAGTCTCACTCAATCACCTGTCTTCAGGATTTAGCAGTAAGTAAAATGGCTTGAGACTCAATATTATGAAAAGTGATAATAACATGAGGGTATTTTATAGTTTTCCCTTTGTTAATCTGGAATGACTGTGAAAACTACAATGACAGTTAAGAGGTGAGAACAAATATATAAACTCTCCAGAAGATGAAAAATGTATCTCATTTTATTTCATAGAATCAAAGAGAGGTTAGGGTTGTAAGGGACCTTAAAGATCATCCAGTTCCAACCCCCCTGCCATGGGCAGGGACACCCTCCACTAGCCCAGGTTGCTCAAAGCCTCATCCAGCCTGGCCTTGAACCCCTCCAGGGATGGGGCATCCACAGCTTCTCTGGGCAACCTGTTGTGGATGCCCCATCCCATTTATCGTAACTAACAGCTAAATATGAAAAATAAACTTCATCCTTCATTCCTTCTCTCCTCAAGTTCCTGGCACTTCTCAGTATACCTCAAGTTAATTTATTTTCTCCAAGAAATCTCACAAGAATTATTAAGAACTAGGACACAAGTGTCAAAATCATCCATCAACTGTATCTGTCTTCTGCTTAGAAATGACATTTCAGGAAAAGAGTGCTCAAATAGTTATTACATTGCTACCTAAAACTGCTGCTCCTACAGAGAATCTGGTGGCTTGACAAACTCTTTTTTGCTCCATTTTGCAGCAAATCAGAATGTTGCTCACAGCTCCAGAGTTCTTTTTAGACATATTCAACAGGCAAAAGTTTTATTTTCAGCTGTTCAAAAAGGAGTCTATCTTAACACTTCAATAAAATACTCCCTACATTTTCACTGTTTTCATGCAGGTGTGTATGTTGAGAATTCAATATCACAGGCACAAAATATAACTGAGAAGATTTATCAGATTTTTTTTTCTTTTTTTTCTTTCTAGGACTGTTTTTCTGCCCTGGTGTCAATTCTATTTTTTTCATAAGCTTCTTCAGCAGTTAAATCCTCTAAAGTCAGGTCATTTTATCGCACCCCAGAAAATGTTTGGCATATGCCATCTGGATGAACATATGGTAAAAATGTAATTAGGAAGAAAAAGGTTTGCTGGTTTCAGAAGAAGCTGGTGACAGCTTTTTGATAAAAATGGATACAGGGAAATCTGACACGTAAAAAATTTCAAAATCCACTCTTCCTCCACTGCTGGGCATGATGTGCAAACTAAAGCAAGACAAAGTGAAGCAAAATTGCAGTGAATAAAACTGACATGAATACAAATTTAGAGGGATAAAAAGATTTATGCACAGCTTCAGGCAAGCACTGGGAAAAATACACTAGGAGTATATTTTACAATGACAATTAGCACTCTCCTATTGAGAATGTAACGTGCAATATGTGAATGCTTCTGCAATCTGCATATACTATATATGAATATTATGTATTGGGAAGAAAACAAAACTTCTATACCTGAATCCCACAAAGACATGGAAATAAGCCTCAATACGAAGGGACCCTGAAGAGAGGAGTTATGCATATGACGAGTTACAGAAGAGAACAAAAAAAGGGACAAAAGGGACAAAAATTAAAGAAAGGGGGAAAAAAAAAAAAGGACTATGTTAGAAAAATATCAGTGGCTACCTGAATGCTAGAATTGCCTCCTCTGTAAGCAGAGCATGCCAGCCTCTGCCTTCTTTCCTGTCTGAAATGCACAGACAACATCGGTGCACGGATGATGGGTCTAACCCACACCCATACCCATATGGCACATAATGCACATTGACAGCCACCCCTTAGTGTGTAATTATTCTGCTACACACCGTACTGAACGGCATTGCTACACCCAGTTTTCTCCTGGCAACTGCTTCCCACAAGGGTGATGCTGGCTTCAGCGGAGATGCTCCTGGTTTGGAAGCCTGGGAGTGGAAGGAGATTCAGGGGCCCACTGTGTTGGCTTGAACAGGTTTTCACAGCCACAGTAACCTTACAAATTCTTTCAGACTAGGTGGCCAAAGCTACGGCTGAACATCCAACTGCTTCCCACAGGCAATTGCAGGGCAAATCCTGAGCCGGGGCTCTGCGGGCACAGGGTAACGTCACCATGGGAGGGAACAAGGCAGCAGAAGAGGCTGGGGCTGGCATCAGCTGCTTACGCCAAGGGTCCCAAATGCACTACTGACTGGGCCTTGCCTTCTCCTGGAATAGAGATTTAGGACCCCACCAAGCCACTGTCATTTCTTTCCTGGAAAGAGCTTTTCAGTGAGCCGGCAGCGTACGCAGCATGGGCTGGTGGTACAGGTCAGGGAGACGGGGT
>VZTO01012355.1:3137-16460 GCA_013400615.1 Syrrhaptes paradoxus
TGCTGTTGTTTACTGGCTTTTGTTAGAAACTGCCAAAGCACATAAAAATCTGGGTTTTTTGAACATCTATCAAAGACAAACATGAAAATTTCCTCATTGAACAGATGAGAAAGATGGCACACGTGGAACAACAGGTGTTTTGTACAACCATCTCTTATCTAGGACACGGAAATATCTGTGTGGAATGTCAGAGATTCTGTGAAAAAGCCAAGAGTAGTAACTAGGCTCTTTTCTCTTTTTCTTTCCATGGGCCCACAAAATAACTGTTTTGCCAATAAGAACTGTTAGAACTGTGAAGCTGTGTGAAAGATGGACTTTGAGTGAACTGAATATGTAGCAATGTGGCAGAGAGGAGCATTTCAAAAATTCACCTGGGCTCTTGGGGAAGATCCGTCTCTACAGACACTTGTGTTTATTTTTTTACCTTTGAAACAAGTTAGCTTTGAAGGTGGATGACACCAGGCAAATTCTGTCTCCAAGATATCAGTACCATTGCAATCCTTAAAATGAGTGGAGATTATAGCAGTTTTTATAACAGTTGTAAGATTTTATATGGTTGAATATTTCTTTTCTGAACCTAACTTTCCATCTGTTCTCTGCTCGTCAAAAAAGCTGCCTAAGAACACATATGCAAAAGTAATTAGTAAAATAAACAGTGCTAACAAAAAAGAGAACGAAAAGCAATGTCGGGCACAGAAAATTTAAGCCTTTTCTTGTTTGTACAACAAATAAAATGGTCTGTCTTACTAAAACTAATTATTTTAAGAAAATCTTCTGTTTGTGGATTTAAGAGAGACTCTTAAATGGTGAAACTCAGTAGAATGAAATGTCTTGACTATGTAAATCTTACAGATGTGTTTAATATGTTACTCATTTCTACTTGTCCTGGAGGACATTTGTATTCCTACAAAAAAACTTCAAGATTATATGTTTCTGAGGAGACTGTATCAGCACAAGCTTTAATTAACATAATTGATAAAGTGGTATTAAAGTCAAAGGTCTCAAATCTAAACTATGAATGTGAAGAGCATTAATATGCATAATCATCTATAGTTGGATCATGGATGATCCAGTGGCTGAATAACAGCCTTTGATGTTATTTGATTAATTATTTTGAGTTAACCATGTTTTTCTCAGCAATCAAAAAGCTACTGTACTTTTTGTACTTCTGTGAACCCATTTGGTTCTTGATGGCTTTTTGTGTTTGTCACTGTGAAGTGGGCTAGAACATCTGCCAAAATCTTGTGTTGGAGGGTTAGTTTGAAAGTGGAGTCCCGAGGCTTGTGAGTTTCTTACCGGAAGTTTCTGTACGCTGATCTTCTGAGTCACTGTGCAATGGGTTCAAGCTGGAACATAGGAGGTTCCACTTGAATATGAGAAAAAACTTCTTTACAGTGAGGGTGACAGAGCACTGGGACAGGCTGCCCAGAGAGGTTTTGGAGTCTCCTTCTCTGGAGACATTCAAAGCCCGCCTGGATGCGTTCCTGTGCGATCTGATCTAGGTGTTCCTGCTCCGGCAGGGGGATTGGACTAGATGATCTTTCGAGGTCCCTTCCAATCCCTAGCTTTCTGTGATTCTGTGATTCTGTGTGATCTGATGGAACAAAAATTAGCTGTGTATACCTTCCCTGGAGTTCTTTTAAAAGGAGCAAGTGTATATGTGGCTTAATTTATACTAACTAGACAGAACTTTACAGTGATAAAGTCAGAATTGGAATTCAAGAAATAAATCAATATCTTAAAATTATCAACCTACCAAATTAATAGAACAAGTTATCTAATGAAACTGTGAGGTTAACACTAAAATAAACTGTTTCTTATTAGTCTTGTTTTCAGTGAAAGTAAAGAGACAACTCTTTTGATCCAGGTCTGTAGCTTGTGCTGTAACACACAGTGAATAACCTAGCTAGTGAAGAGCAAAGTACAGTAGCCTCTGTTGGACGAGACATGTTTCTGCACTGCCGCCCTTAGTCTATAGCAGTTCCTTTATAGTGAAGAGAAATGCTGTCTTCTATATAATGATTAGTATCTGATTCATATGAGGAAATGTATGAAACTGGTCAGATAAATTGTGCTTTTGAAGTATGTATTTGTTTCCAACAAAAGGGAGCCTGCAGAGGCTAGCGACGTGGATCCTATAGATACGTATAGTTAGACAATATGAATCCTATTCTTCAGGGTACATTTTGATCTTAAACTTTTGCCAACTTGAATTGCTCTGGAAAGTAATTATTGTGCCATTTTTAACATGAAAGATTAACTGAAGAGGATGCTATAAGAGATCAAAAAAGAGTGAATCTGTGGAAAGATAAGACATCTGGTGCGATAAATTTCAAGAGACTTAATATAGTAATGGCAAGAAACTACCTACAGGCTTGCCCTTTCTGAAAACAGAGCCTTGCAATCAAAGAGGGACTTAGAAAAGATCCTTCGTGAGAAAAGGGGAGACTGCTCAGTTGGCTTGCAGACAAGAACATACATAAAGACCTTTGAAGACCAACTGAAGACAGGTACAAGTAACAGTGAAGATGTAATGGTACAAATATACATAACACGTGTTGTGTTGTCATACCAATGCCAATGCTATTGAAGAAATAGTATAAACACCAGTAGATCCCTGGGACAGGATGATATATGCCTAAGAATTATAGCACAGGACTGAAACAGCATAATTGGTAACAGGGGCGTACAAAACTTTCTTGGTACTTGAGAATTCTGAGTCCAGGAAGTGTGATGCCAGTCTCCGGAAAGATGTTCCAGGGAAACACCTACGGATCTGTATGCTGGACATCTCTGCTGATCAAAGAACTGAATGTTATTGTGAAGGATTCAGTTATTGGGCATAGGATAAATATAATCTGCCTGAAAAGGGATAAGCTTGCTTTAAAGAGAAGTCTCACATTAAATTCCTTTTGAGTGTAGTCTACTTGGATTCCCAAAAGAGCTTTTTAAGGAATTTCAACTTCCATGGAATAAAATGGAAGGTTTGGTATGGATAAATATTTCAGCGCCTAAAGGATAAGTTCTTGCAGTTTGAGAAGCTGTCATGGTAGTTCTGCAGGTGTTTGTTCCGGTATCTTTTAACATATTCATTCATAAAACTGCCAGAAAAGAAGATTTACCTGGTGAGGTGAGAAAGTTTGCTGGTAGTACAAGGCTACTGAATGTAAAAAGGATGAGGGGTGATGGTGAAGAATAACAGAAGAACCTGACAAAATTGAGTGACTGGGCAATAATATGGCAGGTGAAATTCAGTGCCATCAAATATGAACAGAGGCTTAACCGTGATGATAACAGTTTCACATGTTAAGTGATGGGTTCAGTGCATCATTACTACTTGGGAAAAAGGCCTTGACATTGAGATAGATACTTCATGGAAACAACAGATCAATGCTTGACAGCAGTCAAAGAAACAAGTGACATATTAGAAAGGATTAGGAAAGGAACAAAGAGCACAACAGTGAATGTGATTTATACCGCTGCATAAGTCTGTGGTTTGCCGCAGCATGAAGACTATGTGAGGAGTCCTGGTTGCTTGTTTCAATATAGAATGTATAAGAATTGGAAGAAAAGATTTAGAGGAAAGCAACATGGATAATCAAAAGTATGGACTGCACCTTGTATTTTAGGTACAGCTGCAGGTACTAGGACTCACCAGCTTAGAAAACAGATGACTAAAAGAGATAGAAAAAGTCTGCAGAATCATGAGCAAAACAGAGTAGACTACTCAGTGCCTCTTTCCATTGCAACAAGCAGTGTTTGTTAAATGCAAAGTATGTGTAAACTGGTTTGAAACAAAAGGATGTAGTTCCTCATGCAAAAGGTGATAGGCTTCTGTAAGTCTTTGTATGTACATTGTGCAAAGTGGATGTGCACGTTGATGCTGTGAGTGCAAAATGTTTACATATATTTGAGCAGAGATGGAACAAGAACTAGGAGGAGAGATTAACTGGAGTTTACTGCATAATTCACAACACACTCAGGAAATCCCATGATCTGAAAACATTTGTGGTCTGGAAAAAAATTATATAATAGCAACAGAAATGTGCTATTCTTCTCTTTCCAAGGCATACTTTTATAGCTATTGCTAGAGTGCAGATGCTGTATTAACTCCACTCTTCATCCACCTTGGTCTGATTGAATATTGCTGTTCTTGAAAATTCATAGAACAAAACGTGATCTATT
The DNA here is from genome assembly GCA_013400615.1 of Syrrhaptes paradoxus. Classification (NCBI taxonomy): domain Eukaryota; kingdom Metazoa; phylum Chordata; class Aves; order Pterocliformes; family Pteroclidae; genus Syrrhaptes; species Syrrhaptes paradoxus. Next base: position 7,323 of record VZTO01012355.1, read on the forward strand.
CTGAAGAAGTTTCTCTTGAGTCACTTATCATCCCATCATAGTTTTCAAGGAGAAACAAGTGTATGTTACAAGTGTTTGGAGAGTTAACAAAACAGAACTGGGGAATTGAAGGCTGTGGCCCGAAGTTCCCATCTAAGTGAATGGTAGCAGGACTATTTCCAGTTTTTGATGCAAAAAGTCCAACCAATTATCTGAAGGTTTTACAGAAGCAAAGCAAAAAATGTTCAGAAGTTTTCTGTACCTGGCACTGCAGTAGAGAAGTTGGCTTTGCTTTTTCTTGTAGTTACATCTGCTATCCTGGAGACCACAAGAGAGAAGGCATAGGAGGCTTAATGTGGCTTAATGTCATATTGGGAGTCTCACCACAGAGGGACTAATTGCTTTAGGGTTAATTTTGTATTGTTCTGACTGTTATGTGCCAGAAATGGATAGCTGTATTTAATTGCTGATATTTATGATAGATGCCAGTTAAGCTGCAGCTTATGTAAAAAGCAAACAAATAGTACTATGAATGACTGTGTTTTTTTAGAATTCATGCATCATGTTCACCCATTTACTTCTTCATCTTTCTGAACTATTTTCTAGCTTATATTCTGAGGAGATTCTGTATAATGTAGTTGTCTTTGATTTTTACAGAAATAGCTCATTAACCATTTAATTGAGATCTTGACTTTCCAATTGACTTTCTAATTGATGTTGCCTTTAACTGCACCTGTTCAACAATTCATTTTTATGTGCTTATTATACTGTAACGTGTTGTCTTATCTGTAGCTGCGTATATTTTATTAATACATACGTTGCTTGGCGTTTTAAATCAACAACATATTAATTTCTGATTCACCTTTTTTTTTTTTTTTTAGCCCAGTGACAGACTTCACTTGGATACTATGATAAAATTGTAATTCTAAATGCAAGTTTTGCAAGCCATGTCAACTTCATTGCTATAGCTACTATAACAGTCTTTTTATCATACTGTATGCTGACGAGGCTTGTATGACTTTGAATGTTTTTTTTTCCCTTTCCATGCCCTTGAAACCTATCAGTTACACCTGCACTGGGGAGCAAAGAAAACTGGGAGTGAGGGAGCAACAAGGGCAGACGGTGGTCTGTGAGAAGAGTTGGGAGACAAGCATGACAGTAGGGTTGCAACAAGTGTGCTTTCCATGATACCCGAGCCAGGTGAAAGGAACAGGTCTGTGATGGTGGCTAGGATCAGTCAGCAGTCCATGGGAATGGGGCAAGTCCAAGATCAAGCCAGGAAGTCAAGCCCCTGAACCAGGGTCAAAGTCCTGGTGGGGTATGTCGCCAAGCTTAGGCAACGACAAGGGAACGAACCTGTGCTTAAAAGCAGCACCTAAATGAACATTTAGCATGGGGCATGCCCCCATTGAGGCTGACTGACACAGAGCTGGACACCTGTGTTACAGCTGGCCCTGAGCAAAGGAGCCAGGTTCCAGGAGGACTAGATGCATGCAGGGCTCGGACACTGCTGCCCTTCCTTCCGGTTGCTGTTCCTGTTCCCATTCTACTCCTGCTTTTCCTTCCCCTCTGCTCTCCTCTTCCTTCCCTTGCTCTTTCCCTTTTTAATTCCCTTGCCGTGCCTTTTTTGCACTGAAAGAATAGGTGCAGACGAGAGCAGACACACAGCTAGAGGTAGTGAGAGTCTGTAAGGACAGGGCAGGGTGTGGAGGGCACTATGCTAGCTTTACCGGGGTGTACCTCTGTGCAGCAGCTGTCAGCTATGGGGTCTAGAATCATAGAATCATAGAATCATAGAATCATTAAGGTTGGAAAAAGAACTCAAGGATCATCAAGTCCAGCTGTCAACCCAACACCACCTAACTCACTAAACCATGTCCCTAAGCACCACATCTACACGTTTCTTGAACACCTCCAGGGATGGTGACTCCACCACTTCCCTGGGCAGCCTGTTCCAGTGCCTGATCACTCTTTCAGTGAAGAAATTTTTTTCTAATATCTAGCCTAANGGATTCAAGGTGTGGCCTCACCAGTGCTGAGTACAGGGGAACGATCACTTCCCTAGTCCTGCTGGCCGCACTATTTCTGATACAGGCCAGGATGCTGTTAGCCTTCTTGGCCACCTGGACACACTGCTGGCTCATGTTCAGCTGTCTGCCAACCAGCACCCCCAGGTCCCTCTCTGCTGGGCAGCTTTCCAGCCACTCTGTCCCAAGCCTGTAGCACTGCAGGGGGTTGTTGTGACCAAAATGCAGGACCCGGCACTTAGCTTTATTGAACCTCACACAGCTGGCCTCAGCCCATCGCTCCAGCCTGTCCAGATCCCTCTGCAAAGCCTCCCTACCCTCAAGGAGATCAAAACACCCACTCAATTTGGTATCATCAGCAAACTTACTGAGGGAGCACTCAATCCCCTCATCCAGGTCATTGTTAAAGATGTTAAACAGGACAGGCCCCAAAACCGATCCCTGGGGAACACCACTAGTGACTGGCTACCAACTGGCCTGAACTCCGTTCACCATGACTCTCTGGGCTTGGCCGTCCAACCAGTTTTTTTATCCAGCAAAGGGTGTTCCTGTCTAAGCCATGAGCCACTAGCTTTTCAAGGAGAATGCTGTGGGACACAGTGTCGAAGGCCTTGCTAAAATCCAAGTAGAGGACATCCACAGCCTTTCCCTCATCTACTAGTCTGGTCACCTGGTCATAGAAGGAGATCAGGTTGGTCAAGCATGACCTTCCTTTCATGAACCCTTGCTGGCTGGGCTTGATCCCTTGGTTGTCCTGTACATGCCGTGTGAGCGCACTCAACATGAGCCCTTCCATCATCTTCCTCAGTACCGAGGTCATGCTGACAGGCCTGTAGTTCCCGGTGTCCTCCTTACGGCCCTTCTTGTAGATGGGTGTCATATTGGCAAGTTTCCAGTCTTCTGGGACCTCCCCTGTTAACTAGGACTGTTGATAAATGATGGAGAGTGGCTTAGGAAGCTCCCCTGCCAGCTCCCTCCGTGGTCTTGGGTGGATCCCGTCTGGCCCAATAGACTTGTGTGTGTGTCCGGGAGGCATAGCAGGTCATTAACTGCTTCCTCCTGGATTGTGGGAACGATATTCTGCTCTTCCTCCTGGTCTACCAGCTCTGGGAGTTGAATACCCTGAGGATAACTAGTCTGACTGTTGAAGACTGAGGCAAAGAAGGCATTAAGCACCTCAGCCTTTTCCTTGTCCTTGGTGATTAATGTTCCCTCTTGCATCAAACAAGGGATGCAGATTCTCCAAAGCTCTCCTTTTGTTGTTAATTTGTTTGTAAAAACATTTTTTACTGTCTCTTACCACTGCAGCCAGGTTGAGTTCCAGTAGGACTTTTGCCTTTCTAATTCTAACTCTGCATGATATGACAAAATCCCTGTACTCTTTTTGAGTTGCCTGACCCTTCTTCCAGATATTGTAGATTCTTCTTTTTTCCCTGAGTCCCAGGAAAAGCTCTCTATTTAACCAGGCTGGCCATCTTCTCTGCCACTTTGTTTTTCTGCAGATGGGGACAGCCTGTTTCTGTGCTTTTAAGACCTCTCTCTTGAAAAATGTTGAACCTTCCTGGAAACCCCTTACCCTTCAGGACTGACTCCCAAGGGACTCTCTCAGCCAACAGCCTAAAGTCTGCCCTTCGGAAGTCCATGTTAGGCACCTCTCCTTACTTCACCAAGGATCAAGAACTCTATCATTTCATGGTCATTAAGCCCAAGACAGTGTTCGACCACCACATCTCCCACCAGTCCCACCATGTCAAGCGAGGCACCTCCCCTGGTAGGCTTGCTTAACAGCTGTGTCAGGAAATTGTCTTCCATGCACTCCAAGAACCTCTGAGACTGCATCCTTTCCACTATGTTGTGTTTCCAGCAGATGTCTGTCAAGTTGAAGTCTCCCACAAGAACAAGGGGAAGCAATTGCAAGACTTCTGCCAGCTGCGTATAGAATTCCTCATCTGCTTCCTCCTGCTGGTATTGTGGCCTATAACACACCCCCAGCAGGATATCAGCCTTGTTGGCCCTTCCCTTCATTCTTCCCCTTAAGCTTTCAATCTTATCATCACAATCCTCGATTTCTATGCAATCAAAACACTCTCTAACATACAGAGCCACCCCACCTCCCTTCCTTCCTTGCCTATCCTTTCTGAAGAGCTTATAGTCATCCATTGCAGAAGTCCTGTTATGAGACTCGTCCCACCATGTTTCTGTGATGATTACTAAGTCATAGCTTTTCTGCTGCACAATGGCCTCCAGCTCCTCTTGTTTGTTGCCCCTACTGCGTGCATTAGTGTAGAAGCACTTGAGCTGGACTATTGATTCCACTCCTACCCTCAGCGTTTGTCTGTAATGGGCCTGGTATTTCCCCCTTCTTCCTTGAACCTCGTTTAAAACCCTCTCAATGAGCCCTGCCAGTTTACGAGCAAGAGTCCTTTCCCATGTTTGAGATAGCTAAACTCCATCAGTTGCTAGCAGGCCTGGTACACATACATGGCAGGACAGGACATGTCTACAATCACGTCCTGGTATCTGAGGAACAGGATGTCACTGAAGGCAGAAAGAATGTCTCCTATATCCTTAAGTAATTAAGCCCTTTCCAAAAGACTTAATAACTTTAATATGTTTAATGATATAATAGTTGTTTCAGTGGCAGAATTGAAATGTTGTCATCATTATATAGTTCACTGTGTATTTTTGTATCAGTCTTTCTTTATATTGTGTGCAGACTAAATAATAATAATAATAAAAGGAAAAGTGTAAATGTAAACAAGAACCAAAGGCAATCATGAAATTTGAGAAAGAACATATATCACAGAAAGCTGCTTTTGCCAAAGATGTATTTTATAGGACATGCCGATAAATGTGTCCTCTTCCTAACCCTGCACTCATCCCTCGCAGGAGCATTAGACTTCACCTAACTCAGTTGTCAATTACTCTTGAGTGCCTCAGGGTGCTATAGTTGTTCAACAAATTTCCAGGCATTGTGACTGAAAAAGGGTATTATGAAAATTTTCTGGTTTGGTATTAGAGTAATATTTTAAGATGCTATATCTGGCCCATGGAAAAATTCTCCAAAGCATGCAGAAATTCATGAAAAAAATGCTGCTTTTTTAATCAAACCTGAAAAATATTGACAACTTCTTTTAATTATACTACATCCTAGCAGTATATGTGCTGAAAAAATAAAACTCATTTTTGATTCTAGGTGTAGGCTGGGTTGATGGATGTCTCAGTCTATAACACCCTGCTGACTGTATTTATCTCATGTGGAAATAAGGGTGACTGTTCTGTAATAGTGTTCTAGTAGGTCTGAATTGCTGTTGTTCTTTCAGCTTCATTCAGTACTTGTATTTCAAGCTGGAAGGCAATGTCCTCTTGAGGACTGTGCTGAATTGCTCTGTCCCGTTATACTTCATATTTTTACCAAGAATTTAGTCTCAGTTTTCTTCTTTCAGGTTACAAATAATTTACCTGCTAATTTGTGATATACACTTATTACTAAAGTTATATGTTATATGATTGTCCTATTAAGATCGTGAGTTCAATAATCTTACATTGGCACATTGCAACACTGCAAAATATCAATGCTATTTGTAAAATAAAACCTAAATTTTTGTCATGAAATGGTTAGGTACAAATAACCAGATAGTATTCTGGCATCTTGTACGGGTTTTGGCTGGAATAAAGTTAAATTTCTTCATAGTAGCTTGGATGGGGCTATTATTCAGATTTGTGATTAAAGTTGAGTTAAAAAAATAACACAGAGATGTTTTGGTTATTGTTGAGCAGTGCTTGCACAGTGTCAAAGCTTTTTCTGTACATCAGACTGCCTCGTGAGCAAGTAGGTTGAAGGTGCACAAGAAGCTGGAAGGGGACACAGTTGGGACAGCTGACCCCAACTGACCAAAGGGATATACCATACCATATGATATCATTCTCAGCAATAAATACTGGAGGGGCTGGAGGTTGGTGGGTGCTGCCAATGTCTGGGGACAGGCTGGGCATTGGAAGGTTGGTGATGAGCAATTGTTTTCATTTGCATCACTCTTTTTTTTCTTGTGTTTTATTTTCCTGTCTCTTTGTTGTGTGCCTTTTTTTCCTGTAAATTTTTTTGCTTTTGTTTTGTTTCAATATTAAACTGTCTATCTCAACTCACGAGTTTTCTCACTTTTACCCTTCTGAGTCTCCCCACATCATGTGAGGGAGGGTGAGTGTGGCTGTGTGATGCGGAGTTGCTGGCCGGGGTTAGACCATGACACATTTCTCAGGAAGAAATAAGGATCACATCCAGACCAAGAAATTTATGGTCCTTAATTTTTAGGTAGACATTCTAGAGAATTTTGGTAATTGGAGCAGTGGTGATGAAGGGAAATTTTTTTACGTCAACAATAAGGCACACTAGTAGCATTTGCACTTTCATGTTTGGTTCCATCCTTTGAACTGCAACATACAAAATGTACCGAAATTTTAGAAAAAAATCAGAAAAAGTCTGCTTTTGGTAAAGCAAAATCTCCTGCCTGGAAAAAAAACATAGGTTTCAAGCCAAGCTACAAATTTTAAAAATATGTTTACCACAATTGGAACGAAATTCTAGATTCTTTATTTTTATTACAGAAGTTTGTTGGTGTTCATGAGATTTTTCATAATTGTTATCCATAGGAGGCATTTTGGCATCATTAGAGAAAGAGAACTTGTCGTCCCAAATTCTAGTGATGGAATTTACCATTAAAGGGAGAAAAATGTTAAGGGCAAGTGCAAATATCAAGCATTATTAATAGTTTCAAAATATGGGCTGATTTTTTGGTTTAAGACTGTAATGTTGTTATGAAGTATTTGTACAATTCTGTGGTAAGCAAAGTACTGAACAGATATTCTGTCTACATTGAAAAGTTTCTGTAGAAAAAAAGCTGGAAAGAAAGAACACATCTTCAGGAGGAAGATCTGGCATTAAGAGCAATGAAAAGGAAAAAAGACATTTATTTATTTATTTATTTATTTTTGAAGGAGAAATAAAAATGCATTTGGTAGGATGTGAATCTCTGGGAAATAAAAATGAGAGATGTTGGTACAACTAATGGAGGATGCGTACTTTGTATTTACCATAAATATAACAGCAAAATGTGTGGTTATAGCTAAGTTACAGGACAATAGCTGTCTTTTGTATAGCCTGTTTGAATGTGTTGTTTTCTTACAGTTTCGTAAGTGAGAGAGACTTGGAAAAAGAAGGGCATTCAGGTTGAAAGTCTGAATCATACTTTACTGTAGGAGCCAGTATATGTTTATAATGTAGTCTTATTTGGATGCAAATTTCTATGAACCTGCCAACATGTGGGAGATAAAGTTGCTCTTGAGACTAATCTTACTTTTGAATTTGGAGCTGAAATATGTGACTGATCTCTTCTCAATTTCTTAAATTGTCTTCTGTGTATAACTTGTCTTTAAAGGTGGTCTGGGTAACAGCGTTTTATTCGGAAAATGAGCAGTATTCAAATTTTCTCTCTTGATGTGTTCACACTCATTGAGGGCAAAGTGGTCATCTGTTAGTCTTTTGCTTGGTCTTAGTTTGCTTAGAATTAAGCAAAACAAAATACTGTTCTTGATCTTATAAACAGAAATACTGCATTATTTTCATTGCATCTGCTGCCAAAGCATTAAAACACTATATAATTTTTACTAGAGGTGCACAGAGAACTATTAATATTTATTTTTATTGCAATCTAAAAGTCTGGAAGACTGTTATATTACTTTATGCCAGAAAGAAAGGCTTATTATACTCTGAGAAAATGGCTATGAAAATAGATAATTAAATAATAGAGGAAAACAGATGAAAACATGGATTGAAAAAAAGTAAAGAATTCCTACAGTATCCTTAAAATCTACTTGTTCATAAATGAAATCAGATAGATTGATGGACTGATCAGACTTTGCACAGGATCACTGCATCTCTGTCTAGCAAACATTTTGCAAACAGCTCAAGACAAAATAGATAGGCTACATGGAGTACAGTGCATGTAACTGTAATAACTTAGATAAGATTTTTCATTCTGGCGTGGTTTAGAGGTTCAAAGGTCTTAATATCCAGATAAGTGTATTTATACTGCTGACTCTGCCATACAAACGCATTACAGAGACTTGGATGATGAACACTGGGTGCCAACTATGTCTGTGCCTTTTGAGAATATCTGCATTCACTGTTTGTGGACAATTCAATGCCTGTGAAATAGAAATGATAATACTTATTCTTTTTTTGTCAAGCAGTGTTATGTCACTGAATCAGAGTTTAGATAGTAATGCTTCTTTATTTTTTTTTAAATTCCTTAGCTGAAAATAATGGCTATATTTTTTTGTAACTTATTTTTTTTCTGCAACTGACTTGTGTCTGCCAGCTCCTATCACTTCCCAGGCTGACAGAAAAAAAAGAAACAACAGAAGAGCTTTTGTGCATTTTTTCTCCCATTACAGCACAGGATTTGATTCAAAATCTGAGTGATCTTTCTGACTGTTACTGAGGGAAAATACTTTGATTATCAGGAGCTCATGATAAGTTTGAAAATATGTTTTCACCTGTATACAGAAGTGTCTGTTACCTGGTTCAAGAAGATAAAATCTCTCAATCCAGATGGTAGGAAAGAGAGGGAGGGAATGAGAGAATTTATTGCATTCTGTCGTCTTTTGTAGTAAATTCATAACACTCAGTAGCTAAAAGCCAGTTTTCTAAAATATCCAGTAACAGGCACAACTTTCTTTTCTCTGCTGTGATGTAAAGTGTTAGAAAAGTTAAGAATTCACAGATGGTGGCCATCTAACATGTTGATGTATGTTGGCATTGTCCTAAAGATCATTTGCATTATTCCTATGAACTGTTTTACCTTCTTATTCCCTGTAGAGATTCTCTAATCATGTTGAAACTTATTGTTTCAAACATTGTTAGATGCCCTGTAGTGCATAAAAATCATAAGCATTTTTTTGTAAATTCTCCAAAATAAATATGGCAATTACAATGGTTGTATTTTCAGTTATAGTCTCGGACATAAAGTGCAGTGGGATAGCAGGACATCAGAAGGGTGTTTGCGACTGAGACAGATAGGCAGGGACAGAACTGACTTGAAAGAAGAACCAAAAGTCTTGCTTGTCAAGTATA
>VZTO01012356.1:0-15757 GCA_013400615.1 Syrrhaptes paradoxus
AAAACCCCCAACAAGTTACACGTGAAGTTCAAATAAACACTTCATTACACAAATTAGACCTGTGCAAGGTAGAATTAACATGTTTAGTATTTATATGCACTGTTCTACATTTAATCAGAATTTGTCAACATAAAACATGCTTCCACATTCTAGTTAGAGATCTTTCTTTCCATTTTCTTACATTTAACTGTTGCTACTCATTAAGTAGAAACACTCCAGAAAGCCTTTTTGTCTTCAAAAATCATATCCCAAATAAGAAAGAGGTTTACACATCATTAAAAATGGCAAAAAGAACATTTTTAACAACTTGATTTACCATTGGTATAAAGATACTTCCTATGGCATTAACTTACATATTTTATGAATTTTATTACAAGAGACAAAGAGCAATTTAGCAATAGTTATTTCTAAATATTAAAAAACAATTCTTACTGCTTGCTTCCCTAACATCATAGCAGGTGGCTTTTTGCAGCACAGCAGCGATGAATATAATTTTCTTACCTGAAGCCCAACATTGTCTGCCTGTCCTCCTTTAACCAACTGGGAGATGAAGAGGCCACAATTAAATTCCACTCCACCTCTCACACTTATTCCAAGTCCTTCAGGATGTAAACGATCCAATCTCACCTCTTTCAGCTTTCTGCAAAAAAGGAAGATACTCGGCTGTTCCGCTGCACAACACTTTGTGGCAATCATGTTTCATCTGAAAGTTACACATTATTTTTCTCTTACAACATTTAGGCATGAAAAAAAAGCAAGCTGACTGAGGTTTGGATGGATGCATTTCAGCTAAAGCCATCAAGCATTTTTCGTAAGAACTGACATCTAGAAGCTGTCTGCTTCTAGAGGGCTAGACCTATGAGAATTTTTTTTTATTATTAAAAATGCAGGAAAAATGAGAAAAGATTGTTTCAACTGGAAATCATTTGTTTTGACTCCTTTACTCTGCTTTTACTAGATTAAGTTACTTGGCAAACAATTACAGGTAGCTCAAAACTGTACTTCTAGCAAATATAGCAAAAGTAAAATAATTATACCGAGCTCTACATAGATGACTGATATTTTACTCAGAATTTATCTGAAAACTCAGTCATTATTTCCTGCCTGTATATAAGGTAGCTGCATTGTTCTACATCCCCTTACCGTGATCTTTTAGGTGTAAGTTGATCATATTCCACCTGGTGTTTTAACGGGATAAGTGGGCGGATAGCATCAAATAGAGGCAACCTGCTTGGTTCATTGATCACGAGTTTTAGGTCCCCCACAAACACTGGGAGATTCATAGATCTACAAAAACACAAGGAGAAAGCAAGCACAGGTAATCAACACACCAAGGCAAAGCATCATTTAATAACTTGCTGTACATCTGGCTTCAATATTTGCATGTCTCTTCAACCTACTAAAAAGTTANGGATAAAAAAAAAAAAACAAAAACACAATGCTCAGTAGCTAGAGCAAAGGCTTGGTTTAAGTTTTAAAATCTTTCAAATCAACAAACAAAATCTACAGAAGTTCAACTGCTGTGAACACGTTTTATAAGAGCTATGCAAAGTAGTGTCCTTGACATTGTCAGCACTGAGGTAATCATAGGTCTACAAGACGTACTGTGTTGCCCACCTGCAAAAGGAGAGGAACAGCTCCCTAAGGGCCAGTGGAGCTATTCCTACACAGCACAGTTAAACCTAGTCTATATTATTTGCTTTTCCCTCTCTTACAATTTACATTTCCTGATATACAATATTTCTGAGGCATACGGAATGAAAATACAGATCAGGAATGCATATTACATGGGATGAGAGATCAAATACTTTTGGAAATGCTATTCACAGTTAAGCACACATTAAATGTTAACTCCAACAGCAACTGCACATATTTTTGCCCTGGAATAGTTCATAACATATTCCAAAAAAAGTGATAAATCAGCATATGTTCAGAGTTACTGGAAATTCTGCTCAAGTCACTGCAATTTTGGAAATGGAAGAAAAGTTACTATATGCATTGTTAATTTTGTAACTGCAAGAAGATTTTAAATAATTAAGAGCTACTTAATCAACCAGCTTTACAAACAACAGGCTTTATGAATGGAGAAGCAATTAGGCAGACCTGAGTGAAACTGAATCAGATATGCAGCTGAATACACCCATAATATAGCTCAGCACTCGTCAGATGGAAACATCTACATTTCACTCAGCTGAGATGCTATTAATTAAGATATGAATGGAAACAATGTCTACCAGAGCCACTTCTCTATGATGAGTGGAAAATACATTCTCATCTTCTTAGAAAAACAATGGAACAGAGACTGATTTCATTTGCAGTGATGTAGGTCCTACACAACTGTGGTTTAAATCAGTTCAGCAAAAGGATTGGTAATAGGCCTATCATCTTACCATTTTTCCCCATTATGTCATGATAAGCCAGAGTTGACAAACATGCCAAACATTTTTTCAGCTTTCAGATAAAACAGTTGCAAATAAATTTTTATCTGAACAGTTAGCAAAAACCTTTAAAAAGCAAACTCAATGAAAACCTCTATTGCAAATAAGTAAGCATTATTTGGAAATATTAATGATTTTGATTAATGCTCTCTGTTTACTAAGAACTATTTTATCATCCAGATGTTTTTTCAACCCCCAACAAATTCTTTTACAAAACTGCCAAATAATAAAACCAAAAGTAACTTTATGGGTGCTTACAGACATGCTCCTTCCTTGCCTGCAGGCTATGCTGGAAAATGTAAGACTTCATTAAGCAGAAGAAAAACGATTACTTCAATTACTTTTCTAGTAGCATATAGAAAGACACTTAAAATCCTGAAGATTCTCTCTTTACATTTAAAAACATTAGTAAAATTCTACACAAATATTTATAAAGCTGTATCTTACTGGTGGTACATCCGCAGCACATCATAAAGGTAATCCTTCTCCGCTTCATTGTCAATTAGTACATTAACCTGAAAACCCAAGGACATTACTGTAAATCGCTGACTATAAAGCCACAAATGTTGAACATGCAAGACTTTCACAAATTCTTAAGTCACAAAGCAAAGATATCAACAGGGAAAGACTTTTTTTTTTTTTTTTTTAAGATAAACAACAGAGTATTACCTCACAATGTGAAACTTATAACAATACTTCCTAACATCAGTATTACAACAACTGGACAAAGTGGTAAACACGGATACACTCTGTATGTTGGATTTCCCCTCAGCAGTAACACTATTACAATAATATCATATTTGCCTTACCTGATAATCACTGTACTGTTGAATAAATGTTTTCAGAAACCTTTTTGGCCATTCATTAATATAGCACATGCTGTCACAGACAAAACCACCCCACTGAGACGATTATAAACTATGATCTGTTGTCCAAATCACTGATTTCAGGATCTTACTTAGAATATTATGCAATCCGCTACACTTCTGTTCCTCTTTTCTCCAGCTCTTAACTGATAGAACTTGCTAGTTATTCTTTCCTCCCCCACTAATAGTGCGTTTACTTAAACCAGTGTCATATTACTATGCCTGCTCTTGGATAATTACAGTAAAATAAAGCAAAAAAGAAAAATAAACCTCAAGAATTCTCAGATGAAGAATTCAAATTATATTCAGTGACAGCGAGACCACCACTGATCTTACTTGCAGTGAGAGGTCACATCACATTATAGACAAGCTTAATGTTTAGGAAAACAATTTACATCTGGCCTCAAGGCTAATATTACTGTGACTTGAAGACTGAAGACCAATTTGCATACTTAAAGAAAGGCTCCTTCTTTCTAGGTTTGCAATGGTTTGCCTTATATTGTAAAGCTAAATACATGCCTCACATTCCCGTTGTTCCTTTTGGCTTTCAAAACCCAGCAAGACTGCACACAGGTGGTTTTCTATTACTTATATCCTCGGGAAAAAGACACTCAAAACACCTAAAGGCCAAAAAGCTACATGCAGGACAAGACTGTTTGACAGTAATACTAGCGAGTAAACCAATTTATTCACAGTGAATTTCAAAACACAGAAGAAAAAGTCTGCTTTAAAAGGACATAAAACAGTTGCAATCAAAACTGCCTGGTTCACTAATACTGTACAGACTCAAGGCAAGGTGACACCTGTAAGACTAAGTCCAACAACCATGTTTCCCTTCCCCATCAGGAAAAATACAACACACAAATCAGTTTCGGTTCTGGTATATGGAACTCAATCTCTAGTGCTAGCTAAGGTACCTCATGAAGAGCAACAGATGCTTAGGCATACCAAATCTACACAGCAAAGAGCAAAATAGTCATCACCTTTTTCTTTCCAATTGGGAAAGTAACCAGTAACATCATCACATTTTTCTCCTGACAGAGAAATCAGCTAGCTGATAGACATGTCTTCCACTCCCTCTCAGGAACTGGAGGGCCATCTCTAAATTCTATCATTCCTTCTCAAAACATTCAGTCTTCCTGTTTGATTCCTGCCCTTCTTACCCTGCACCAGCTACTTCCTTATCCTCCAACAAAAACAAACTTCCAAGTGGATTTCTTATATGTTCAGAATGCTACAGCTGGGTTAATCTTCCTGGGCCGTCTCTCTAATTAGGTCATTCTTCTCCTGCTGCTTTCTACTACACCAATTATCACTTCATTGTAGCCACCTGCATCTCTTACCATTCTCCTAATTCATTAACTCCTTGGGACACAGTCTTAGTGTAGACACACATTTTACTTAGGCTCATCAACAGCTTCTAAGAGCTGACTCTAATTTCATAATCTTAAAAGATCATGCCCCTCCATGTTAAGAAAAAAAAAAAAAATCAGCAGTGACACGGTGTAACTTGGATCAGAAAAGTATTTTAGTGTCTCTATTTCTTAAGAAAACAACTGTGGAAATATGCGATAGACAATTTCACAGTTTTTAAACCAATATATAATTTACAATCCTAGAACACAAATAAAGAATTGTTTATTGTCTATTCTCACTATATATTGCACTGTTTTTCATGTAAATTAATAAGGAGTAAACACAAAAACTGTACCTACACACAAAAGAAAAATAAAATCTGTCAACAAGTCTATATAAGTTTGTCCTGTGGAATAGAAGTTGTGAGGGGGAAAAGCACTTACTGGTGTGGAAAAAGTTCAGATTACAGTAATACACTACTGCAGCACTAGCCCAATCTACCAGTTTTCAAAGAATAATATAAAGTTCTATTTAAGCTACACAACCTTTGAAAAACTGTTGAGGGAAATGGAAGAACTGGCCAATAGATTTGTGTATTTTATATTTTTTGCATTGCTGCTTAGTTGATACAGAGAACCGATTAAAATTACTACAAAAAATAATATGAAAGTGGCAAATAACGGAGGAAACTAAGATCCCCTGGCTGACCATTTTCACTATTTTGACACTGAAAAAGTATCGAAGACATTAAAATTGCCCCAGAGTCCACTAGAAGCAGGACGACACAAAATAATATAAAAAAGACCTGTTCCAGTTTCCTCTAGCTCAGACAAAGTTTTCACTCAGATACGCATCCTACTTACTTGCACCAACAAATGCTGACAGCAAGTCTTACATTATCTGGGGTTGGGCTAGGATGATTTATGAATTACAGCAGCAATGAAAGAGAAAAGGTTTAAAGTTCAAGATGGTAACTATCCGCCTAGGAACCAGAGTCTTTAGAGCTAAGTTGCACAACCCAATATTGAGTTACACAGTAATAGGCAGCAAGGCAGAAACAACTTGCTAGATGGCTATAGTAAAAACTACTGAGCACCCACCTCCCTAATGTTTTTGAACTTCAGTTTGTCATATAGGTGGTTTTTGCAGCCCCTCTACTAAAACCTAACAATTCTTTAGTTAATGGCTTTATTACCAGGTGATACTTCCATAAAACACATTACCCTACTTCAAAGAAATGCCATTCCCTATCTGACAAAAGAAAACAAAAAACCCACAAACCAACCACAACCTTCCTCACCTCAGAAAAAAAACAACCCACAAAACCGTACTGAAAATTTTAGTCTGAGAGAGTCCTAAATAGCTATGCAAAAACATCTCTCAAACGCATAAACCATTTTTTCCCCTCCGTTTCTTAAACAGAGCTTTTTGAGCTTTGCTCATACAATTTCGAACTCCGCTGTGCACTTATTTAACTCGGTCAACGACAAAATGACGTGACAGGCAGACTGAGTCGCTCCATGTATCAAGTGCATTTGCACATGATTGCACATGCACAATTGCTCTGGTGAATGTTAAGGTGGAACTGAAATCTCCTGAGCAGCGGCGGGCAGCACGCAGGACTGTCAATGTGAGCCGCCCGGGCCTGGACTTCAGCACCTGCACCTTTGCCTTCCCGGGACTGGGTGTAACATTTTTAAAAGTATATTAAAATAAATTGTATCAAGCCCTGAAAAAGCTCCTACACTAAGGAACGCTCTTCCTCTTTTCTCCCTCCTTTTGAAAAGGTTGGAAGTTATAATCCCCCTCTCACAGGGGGCTGCCACCCACTTTTTCACGCTCCTGGCACGGCAGCGCCAAGCTCCCCGAACCTCTCCCTTCCCGCCGCTCACTCCGGCACACGGGCAGCGCTCAGCAGCGGGCAGAGCCGGCAGCTCGACCCAGGCCTGCCCAGTGCCGGGAGCTCTGCCCCAGCCCTGCGCTTCCAGGCCTCGGGGGGACAGCTCTTGCCCACAGCCTGTGACCACCGGGGGAGGCGACCCTGAGTGTCGGTGGGCCCCGCGGCGCCGCTCTCCTACCTTGTGACGGAACTCGCGGGCCACCCGGCGCTCCATGGTGCGGGGTGCTGCGGGGCGCAGGTGCGGGGTGCTGTGAGGCGCGGACGGGGCGCGGGTAGGGCGCGGAGCGGCTGCGCCAGCGAGGCCGCGCCCCAGGGCGGTGGGAGGCGCGGCCGCGCCGCTCACAGCATCCGCGGCCCCGTCCGCCGCTCGCCTGCCTCGCTGTGTTAGCGGTACGAGCTGCCGGGCATCGATAACCTCCCTGCGACCCCAGGCTGCGGTTGTTTAGGGCCGAAGAGAAAAGAGAAAAGAGAAAGGCGCCCGACCCCCCCCTCCCCGCCCGCGTGTTACCTGGCCTTGCACCAGCTGCCTTTTCCCTGGGGTCATTTTTACAAGTGGTGCTTCTCATACGGCACAGAGCTAACATCCAAACTGCTCTTTCATATTTGTAGGCATGTATATCACCAGCTCTGCTAGTTAAGGAAAGCACAAAGATGTGAAATTGAAAGCATACTAACACCTGGAGGGAAGAAAAAAAAAAAGTATGTTTCAATAGGTTACTCTACTGAAAATAATCTCAGTCTTTTTATTTTTAGGTAAACAGGGTGAATCTGACGTATCGCTGTCTAACTCATTTCCACCAGCCTTTCCCACTAACAGAATATTGTAGCTTACAAATGTAGCCTCTGATGTGCCTACTGTGAGTAACTGCGTAAGAATTAAGCTCAGAGCACCTGACAAGGAGCCTATTTCAGACTCACCTCTTTTGGGTTATTTTGTCCTGGGCTGGTTCTTCTACTTTCCCTACTGTACTACACAATAACAAAGATTTCTGCAAACAAGGTTGGAAGCAAGTGCTGCAGAATCAGCTTTACCCACACAACTCTGGAGAGAATGGGGTTCAGGTAAGCACAGGTAGCTTACCTGCTCCTCCTTCCAACAGAATGGAAATTTGTATGAATACATATAAAGGCATGATAAAAAAATTCCACAGTGACAAATACTGGAATTTGTTTTATTACTTCCGTGTGATAACCTTCATAAGCTACACCAGCCCCTTTAGAAATTGTTCTTATCCCTTTCAGAAGATGGCTTTGCTGATTGGAACATTTCAATGTTATGCATGCTACCCGTTCCTTGTATCAGGTGTCAGGAGTAAGAGAGGAAGACATTTTAAGACTGTGTGCAAACAAATACATAAACTGCTTTCAGAAAACAATTTTCTCTTGGAAGTACAACTACTAATACACAAATAATTTGTCTTCTACCTAAGTTCCAGTACCACACAAATTTGAAAATCTATTCTATTCAAGCATTAGACATACAGCTATAGAATTTCTTCCCTGCGTATGCAAAACAAAATTGTCTTATAAATATAAAGAGAAAGGTGATATATGAAATTTAAAGGACATGTAGAATAGCAGGTATGTTCCTTTAAATTTACATATAGACTGTAACAGTCATTGATATCTATTAATGGCTTCTAGAAAACTTTACAGAAACAATCTTTTACAAGCTGAAAGTTATGTACGTTTGAAAGAAAGTTAATTATTTATCATAGATTCATTTTCCAGAAGTCAGAAACCTCTTTATGCAGTAAAATATTGTGGAAATAACTTAATTTTGTGATCTGAAAACTGCTCTGAATCATCAGGTAAATGACACACCACAGAAAGGATAATGAACTTGGCGGGTTGTTAGTCTGCTCTGTTCCACGAATTCCTGTGCTCTACTGTGCATAAATACAAAGCAATCAAAGCCACAAAGCTACCTCGTGCTCCAAAACTGGAAGTTTGATAATTGGTACATTTATGAGTTGGTTCTGAAGCTTCCATTACTCCAAATGTGTCATATTAAAAGATAGTACAATTATGACTGTTTATTATTTTTAAATAATGAAACCTTTCATAGCAAGAAATCAAATTGCTTCTAAATGAACTTTAGTTTCAGTCATTGTTTGCTACTTATGGCATTAAGGGAAAATTAATACAGTGGGCAGCCCATTTAGCAAGCAAAGAAAGACATTAAGATGTGTGTTGTGTAAACTGATTCCTGTTGCTTTTTCTCTATTTCCATTTATGTAATCTGGACAGAGAAAGTGCACCAAAGCCAAGCGCACGGTGCATTCAGACTAGATGAGCTCTGCTACAGGCTGAGGCTAACACATAATTCTAAAAATCCATTTGGGGTTATTGGGAAAAGGCTGTGCTAAAGTCATTATTTTTTCTGTCTCACTTTATTTTCTCTCATACACATTCTCCCTCCAACGTTTACAGGAGAGAACAGAATTCTCAGGGAAAACATTACTAGTTTTCCATAATTTCATTAAAAATGAAACACTTGTTGCACAAGAAACACAATCCACAGGGACAAGTTACAAAGGCAGAAAAGAGATCTTTTTAATGACTTACTGTTAACAGACTTCCCAAAGCAGTCAGAAAAGGCCCCTTTTCATCCAAGACAGTTTCTCACCTGCTATGGGCAGCTTCTAAAGCTTCTGTTATAAGATATGCAAACCTGAAGAATGATGGGGAGAGAGGCAGCAACAGATGGGAAAGGGAAAAGAAGAGAAAAAAGGTAACAGTGGTACAAAGAGGGAATGGGGAAGAAAAATGAAGGAAGGTAAAACA
This sequence comes from Syrrhaptes paradoxus, assembly GCA_013400615.1. Classification (NCBI taxonomy): domain Eukaryota; kingdom Metazoa; phylum Chordata; class Aves; order Pterocliformes; family Pteroclidae; genus Syrrhaptes; species Syrrhaptes paradoxus. The sequence goes on from VZTO01012356.1 coordinate 9,348, forward strand.
GGCAGCAAATTTTATCACAAAAGATGCATAAACCTGGAAAGGGTCCACAAAGAGCTCCAAATTTAAGAATATTAATTTATAGTAAAAAAAGTTATTAGAAGCTATGGAAATAATCCATACACATCTGCATTGTTTGTCTTACTCATGCCTTTCATGACTCAGGTTCTGACACCTGTTTCAGTGGGTCAGGGCCAATGCTCCGCTTTAAGCCTCGACAACGTTCTGCCTCTCAGCCCAGGCGGGCAGCTCTCCCCCGACATTCAGCTAAGCAAAGGCGAACTCCTGGGTTTGTGAGGGGCAGGTTTACACCGCACCTCACCGCAGGGGTACCAGCTCCTGCTGACAGGCTGTGACGCTAATCACTTCCTAAACCCCAAAAGGGCGGGAAAGTGGAAATAAAGATGAGGAGCTCTCGAGGTCTGTACCCAGCACGGACAACCGGATGAGTGTTAACAGGGCCGGAGCCGCAGAACGAGGGGTGGTGACTGGGGTGGGTGTTCGGGTAAGGGCCGGTGGGCGGAGGGGGGCGGACGGCTGATAAACCCCGCGTCCGCCCCGCCCGGAAGGGCGGGCTGAGCCCAGAGCGCAGGTAGCGGCCGGTGCCCACGGTACAGCTGCCTGAGGAGCCGCTGACTGCCTGCCTGCCCGCCCGTATGGAGGCCCGGCTCCTCCTCGGGGCGCTGCTCTGCGCCTGGCTGCCGCCGGGTGAGGCTCCTGCGGGCAGGGCGCGGGGCGGGAGGGAGGAGAGCGCAATCCCAGCCATCACTAACCTGCCGCCTTTGCCTTCCAGCCCTCTTTCCATGGGGCACCCGAGCGCAGCTCCTTGTCGGCAGGAACGGACCGCTCCCCAGGTAAGAGCCAGCCGGGTTACAGCGGGGTTCTTTCCTCGGGCGGGCGGCAGCCCTAAGGCGGGGTGGGCTGCCCGGGCCGAGCAAACCCTGCCTGTTTTTTTTTTGCCCTCAGCCGAGACAGCGCCGCGGGACCTCGGAGAGCGGGGAACATTGTCGCGGCCACGCAGGTAGAGGATGCGGACCAGGCGCTGTGAAGGGTGGTGGGTGGGCGGGGTGGCGGCAGACGCTGGGAAGGGGCTGCGGTACCTCCTCAAGGAGATGAGGCTGCTGGCAGGTGCCCCTTTTTTCTAAAGAGCCCCCTTGAGGAGAGCAGCTCGTTCCTGCGGTCGGTTACCTCGAACCGCGGTGCGGTCAGGGCTGAGGCGACGCGCTGCCGTCGCTCGCGACCCAATATGGCGCCTGGTTTTCCCGCGCTGCGTCGCCGCCTGGCGAGACCCCCCTGAGGGGCGGCTGGCGGCACCCGTCTGAGGTCCAGGTGTTCGGGTTGCCATGGGGATAACGCGTTTCTCGTACGTTTGTACATTGCCATGACACTGTCAATGTTTCTGATGGCTGTTCAGCACTTTGTCATTCTTCAGGACTTGTCCTTCAGACAATGTTGAATGTGTGTTTTATTCCAACCATAAGGATTTTCAGTCATGAACAGAAGGAAACTTGGCATTTAAAGTGTTAAAGTAGTGAAGGAAGACAATAGTTAGAGCTTCAGCTCATTCAGAAATAGTTACGTGTTGCATGAAGCATGCTTGCTCCGAGGACAGCTGCGGCCTGCTCTGGCTCGTCCTGCGATGATCCTTTGTGGAGTCTTTTCGCTTTGCAGCACAAGTAAATGAGCTGGTGGTATCAGATTGCTACAGCTTCATACTTGGTTTTGGATGTGGGTTATCTCGCCGGCCTGACTGTATCACTCGTGGCGTGTTGCTGAAATGTAATTGTGGTGTGTGGTTCCCGCTCCCTTGTCTGAGGGCGGGAAGAGGACAGCTTGCTTTGTGGCTCTGCAGAGGAGTCACCTTTCTTTCTGCTTTCTCCCCGCTCTTTGTGGGAAATGCTCAGCAGAGAGGAAAAACGTGCCACATAGCTGCAAACAGGTAACAAAATCAACCACCGATAGGAGCAAATGCCTGGGAATTGAGGTTCTCCCCCAAGAATTCAAGATAGAGTAAAAGGCTCTTTGTTTCCTTCTGTGCTAGCCTACTGAGGAGAAAACTTCAGTAAGAAATACACTTAGGAGAAAGGGGAAAATAAATTCAATGTTAGTTTTAAAAAGGTAAGAGCCCCACGAGTAGCTGTTTGACCTATTTGAACTCTCTAAAGAGTATTTTTACATGTTCTTGCTTTAATAAACTTCTTCAAGAGGAAGAGGTAAAGCAGCACTAAGCGATGGTGGTTAAGCCCTCTGCAGAATTTTATGTCCATGAAGGCTTAGTTAATGACATAGCTTCTGGGACTGGTTTTCAGTCAAATGTCTAAGTAGGTATTTAGAACACAGAAAACAGCTGCTATTTTAAAAATACTGTACAGAATCATGCCCAGGATTGAGAAAATGGAATGATAAAACCCTAGGACATGAAAATTAAATGCAAAAAATCTAACCAAATCCTTAGGTAAAATTACGTAGATGTATCTGGTGTTGTTTATATTTGTTCAGTTATTTGTGTCACTGTAGACATTCATTGTAGCTAATGCTGCTTTTTAACAGATACTGTATTTGTCACTGAATTTGCCTTCATGAATACTGTGTTCTGTAATTAATGTGTCACTGAAATATGAACATTTTGGAGGATATAGCTGCTGCTCTTCATGAGGTGAAGTGAAGAAATGGTATGGAGTAGCCATAACATTTATGTTCCTGTATTAAATAAGCTAGAGGCTTTTTTAATAAGGAAAAAACTTACTATCAAGTCATTGGTCTGTTGGGGATTGAAAAGTTCTAGTTAATTTGAGAAAAATGTTACTCACCGTAGGTGTAGGCAGTTTTAGAACAAAAATAGGAAGTTATAGAGAAGTTGAGCAATGTGGTTTTAACAAGGGCATACTAATTAGGGAGTACACTTCTGCCTGTCAGGAGCATGGCAATATAACTGCATCATGACAAAATATCAATGGATTTTTATAACTTGGCTAAGCAGGTCTGCTCTTCTGTTTTCTCAAGTAAATAATATAGGCTGAACTGGCTTTTGTGGTTTGATGTATTGCTGGCTTTTTTTTTAAAGAAATATAAGTATTTAAGTTATGAAGGTCTCTTTAAGGCACCTTTATAGGTCAGTGCTGATACTGCTTTCCCTTCTGCCTGGGGCTGGTTGTTTTGTACACAGTAAAACCACAAATTAATATTATTTCCTTAAAACATATTTTCTATGAAAGCTAGTATGGAAATGGTTTTCCGAGAAATACATAAATTGTCTTGGATATTGTTTCCTCTCAAATTAAAATTTTGGAGAATATTAAACAAGTTATATATGCTCAGGTGTTGTCCTATTTCTTTCCATTATTAAAATGCTTCTGTTAAGATGGGTTGTCTTTGTTCACTGGTATCCTTCTGGATATGCTTTTTGACTTAACTGGTTCAAAATCTGCCTGCTGTCTTAAGGCATAATGTACCTTGATGCTCCTTTACTGGAGTCTTAAGTAGAGTGACTATCCTTTTTACTTTACAATGGTGTTTTCTGATACCTTTTAGTAAGCCAATATGAAGCACTGAGCTCACTAAAAATGGTAAATTTACTGATAGACTGTAGAGAGATTTTTAAGGTGTATTGGTTATAGTTGCTAATTTCTTTGTTCTTTCTGAAAGGAGTCTGGAGTGGCAGTTTCCAATGTTTCATATACTACAATATCCATATTTCAGAAGAGGAGACTTCACAGTATCAAGTGTGGACCATCTAGTAAGTTATTGATGTTTTTACATTAAATAACTTCAATTGTCCATTATATTCTGCATCATTTAATTATTTTTGTGAAGAAAAAACCTAAAATAGCTAATACAGGTCTTGAGGGTGAGGGAGCTCTACCTTGATTGGTCTCAAAGGACTACAAGAGTATATGGTGGTTTACCATGGGATTTGACCTAGCTTTAAGTTTACATCTGGATTTGCTTTGTTCATTTCAAAGACTCTAACTGCAGTTTTTCTAACAAAGACCTTTCAGTTGGGCAATCTGCTCTTGTAGTGATGTGTGGATTGCTGCCTAGATGCCGTTAGATTACCTCTCCTGAATCTCTTCCGTGCTTGGAGGTTTTTTGTTTGTCACTTTTTTGCTGAGGTAATCTGTGGATGCTTTTTGTGTATAATCTTTGGGTTAGCAGGATAAAGTACTCTTAGCTACCAGCTTGCAGTGATGGTCATTTGCTTGAGGAATTTGCATCCTGGCTTTTTTTGTTTACCTTTTTTTTTTCATGTTCTGCTTCAGGTCAGCCAGCTAGAAAAAAAGACTTTTAAGATGCATCGTGATATTTTACCAGAACTCTTGAAAAAGTTTTGTGTGAAAGTTTATTGCTTCCTAACAGGTCTAATAGTTAAGAAAGGGAAGAGCAAATCTAGAAGGAGGGAGAATTGAAAGGGTAGCAAGTATCTCATGCTACCTCATGCCATGTCTAAGCTTTTAAAGGAAGATGTCGTTTTGATGGGAAGAATTAGGTTTCATTGCCCTCTGCAGATATTATATGGTAAACTTCCTGGTTTCTTTCTAACTCATGTTTTTATGGGACAAAGATATTTCATAAGGACTTTCCATTTCTGATGTACTTGCTTTGGCAATACAACGTTGTTGGAGATGTGCTTTGAAAATTATTCATGATTGCCCATTCTTTAAGTCAAATAAAATCAGGAATGTTAACCTTAAACAGTGGGATATCTAGATTTGGAAGTTTTCTTTTTAAATCCCAGTAAACTCTGTGTGAGAAATGGAATCCATTGTTGTCTGCATGCAAAAGACATATTAAAACTAAAGCAAAAGAACAACCCAATCTGCTTTGTGCAAGGATTTCAGTAACATGCTGTAAATGCTTGGAACAATAGTTTGGTTTTGGCCCTGCCTGTTTGAAGAGAGATGCAAGGTGCCATAGTTCTGCCTGTGGACAGGGATTTGCACCAGTCTGTGGATATATGAAATAATAAAGATTTTTATTTTTTAAACCAGCAAGGTAAGTTATTAGCTTCTTTCTCCCGTTTAGTGGTGTCTATGAAAATTATTTTGCGACATACTTAGAAAGCTGTCATTACAACAGACATATTTCATCCTATTACAGACAATTCTTGTTGCAATAACATTTTTTCTTGCTTTCTATAGCTCTGTATTTATAAATAAACCAACATGTTTTGTGTGGAATTTTTCTACGATGGGGGTGTGATTAATTGTGCAATAGATCTCTTTACCTTTGTGTTACATTAGTCAACTGAAAGCAGTTTAGAAAGTGATGTAATGTCTTGCCTGTCAATGTAACAAAAAAGCTGGTATAGTACAATTAAATGCCAAGAGATAAGTTCTTCTGTTGAGTTTTTTTCTTCTATGGGAATATGGGATTTAAGTTTTGAAATGTTTATCAGAATAGTTGGCAGAAGTTAACATGTAGTTTACATAGCTGTTAAACTCATAACTTCCTCCCACACAAATCTGTTTTTCATGGGACCTTAAAAAATAACAGAACAACCAGAACAACAACAAAAAACCCAAACAAAAGAACTTCAGAGCTAATGCATATTAAGAACCTGGGACAGGCAAAACAAATTTTTTCTGGAAGTAGGTTTCAGACTACTGGTGAAAATTCCTAATAGGTTAGACACTTCAGATTTTCTTGTGTTGAAGTGCTGTAGTAGGCTTGAGTCTTCAAAGTCACTGTTACTATAGAAGATATTGTCCCTTACAATATGCTGATTTCAAGAGGTGCACCAGAGCAGTGAATCTGTAGCTATCTGGAAGACTCTTGGTATAGAAGGATTAAAATTACATCATACTCATTCACCTCAGTCTCAAAAAGGGAAGTTTTACATCTTGATGTAATGAGATCTTTGTCTTCCATTCAAGGCTGTATTACCTACTGTTGAAGCCTGTATGCCACAGAAAACTTTTGCCATTAGAGGCAAATGCTTTCAAAGACTATGAAGTTGAAGGATAAAAGATAATGCAATAAATATTTGTTGTCAAAAGGACACCTGAAACCTTTCTACAGGAAGTATGCAATGGGTATTATGTGGAGTTAGGAAATGTAAAATTTCAAGAATGGTGACTGCAAAAGTTTAAATATTGAATTTTAAGCATAGTTTCTACTCTTCTGTGCATGGCTGTAAGTCTACTTGATGTTTCTTGCAAATTCTTATCCCAAGCTGCTTTGTTTTTTCACTTTTAAATTTCAGAATAAAATCTGATTTTTAAATAATTAATCTTTCTAGTAGTTTTATAACCTTCAGGCAGACCTCTTTTCTACACTTGCATAAAGCTTTTAAAATCACACAATCACAGAATCACAGAATGTTAGGGATTGGAAGGGACGTTGAAACATCCTCTAGTCCAATCCCCCTGCCGGAGCAGGAACACCTAGATCAGATCGCACAGGAACGCATCCAG
>VZTO01012357.1:1975-28427 GCA_013400615.1 Syrrhaptes paradoxus
CGATCAGGCTCAAACTCAGGCTATTTTCTCTTTTTCTGTCTCTCTCTCCCTCATTGTCTCTCTCATTTAAAATATCTTGAACACGTACACGACCAGCCTCATAAAGCAGTAGAATTTCTTCCTGGGTGCCAAAATGGCATTGGCTACTATAAACCTAGGGCATGTTACAGAGTACATGCAAGTAATGAGGAAATTTTTCAGCCCAATGGAGCTCTCTATCATTTTGCCAAGTCAGGTTGTTAGTGACTGGGGGCAGTTTTCCACACCCTGGCTGCGGGAGGGTTCCTGCCTGTGGAATGAGCAGTGCGTGGTGTAATAAAATCTCTGTCACTATTGCCATCTTTCACCATTCTCTGCTAAGCTTGCTGTTTGGTAAATTGCGTGGAATTATTAAATACTGTATATAAAATGCTGATGGGACACTGGTTTATCTTCTGGGCAAATCTGTTTTATGTCCTGTTGCATTCTTAGTGAAATACAGTGTGTAAACCTTCATAAGTCAGATTCTTGGTGCTGATTCTTTAGTAATAGCATCTAAAAAGTATCAAAGGGTCCTCTATAAAAAGTGTAGCACAATAGAAGATGTTTGGGGTTTGTCCAAGTCATTAAAACAGAGTATACAGGGAGAGTTATTTAAGGAATAGAATCTATTGGAATAGAAGATGAAAGTTATTTATGTCAATAGTTTAGAAAGATATCTTATTCAATATAATTTATAGGATATGTATATAGAATTTTCTTCTGTTTCTTTGATATTTTATTACTATCAATATGTCACTGAACATTTCTTTCAAAAAAAGGTATTTTAACTTCGTGCAGAGAATAGATTTCTTGACATGTTTTAATACAGGACTGTATAATTACAACTGCAGATTCTTTTTGTTGTCTTTTTTGTTGATGTTTTTCCTTAAAACCTATGAGGCAATTTACTTTACTTTTCCTTTTAATACAAACAAAGACTTGCTAATTACAGTAATCAGTTCACATACAGTGATCAGTTCACATGCAGTAATCGCATTAGCTGTGGTAATTATTATATGCATCACCTGGACCTCTGTTTGGGTTGTTAGACAAAATCAATAATTTTCAAGTAGGCAGAGAGTGAGGCTGATTATGTGTTCAAGTGATCAGAGATCAGATTGCATTTGATTAAATGAATTGGTTAGAGATTTCAGTAATTAATGTTCTTTGTTAAACTACAAAGAACTAAACAAATGCGTATGCTCTGCCCTTGCTGATCAGTGGTCACGCACACTGGATGTCGTGATCAGAAATGGAAAAACTGAGTGGCAGCATGACACCCAGAATTTTTGAGTACACTAAAAGAAATCTTAGTGCAGTACAAAATGACAACTGAAGACTTAATGAGCTATGGTGCAGGACTACTTTGAAGACTGCACTTTGTGCGGTAGCTCCGCGGAAGGTACAAGATGGGGAGATTACTGACTCACTCTTCCACCTCGTTGTTCTATATAGCGATAGCATTAACATCTTAAACTGATGTAGAGTGGGTGATTTTTTGTCACTGAACACAACAAAAAGGGACATCTTCTGAGGCTAAACTTGCTTAAAACCCCTGGCTTTACAATATCCATAAATTGGATCTAACTGATACGTTTGAGTGTTCCGAAGCCTAAAGAGCTAAAGCACAGTGAAAACATTTTGTTATATCAGTTTGTCTCAAAAAGGAAGCAGAAAACATTTACTAGCATTGTAAATGTAATTAATAAAGACTCTCTCTTTGTATCCAGATTATGAAAGGACGTCCTTTGTCAGTGGCACACATTAAATAGTATGTCTGTGAAGTGTCAGCTGTGTGCGCTAGGCAGTTCAGAGAAGGGTGAGCAAAAAACCCAACCGGACAAAAAGTTCTGTCCTCACTGTAGTAAAAGCAGGACCAGTTATTGCAGAGCATTGCTGAAGGTCTGGCTCCGCATCCCCAAAATAAAGTTTCTTTGGTCAAACCAGGCACCTTGTACTGGTCATAAAACGGTCAGGTATGTCCGCGACCAAAGAGAATCAGACCCAGCTGTAGAGTTCTGAAGCAGCATCCCAAAATACAGGGTGAGAATGAAAGACTCAGAAAATGCCAGGCAAAGTGTTCTGTACGTGGAATATGCTATTTCTGCAGAAGTAACTTTGCAGAAATTTACACTTACTCCCTTCAGCAAGGCTGGGCTACATGAAAGTGCTGCTCTACACATTACAAATCATTCTCCAACAGCACTAACTCAAGAAGTGGTGCTGCCTGAGGCGCTTGTTACTGCTTTTGCTGCAGACTGGCAGAGAGTAGTGCAATGAGAAGTTGCAGGCAAGTAGAAAGAATGACCAGAGGCATGGAGCTGCTCTGTCTGACTGCATGAAACAGAGCTGTTCAGACTGAAGAGAGGGCACCTGAACGGAGATGTGATGTGACAGAGCTCTGTAAACCCACGTGTGCGATGGAAAAAGAGGTGAGGGAGACACTAATCACTGTTTTCCAAAAGAAGAACTGGAAGGCTATGAGTTAAGCTAGCATCTGGAAAGTTCAGAATAATAGAAATTCCCAGTTACAGTTAAGCTCTGGAATTTCTTTGCCACCCAGCATTGTTGATAACAAGTTTTACGTGAGTTGAAGATCACTGGGAACTTTAATACAAAAGACCGTCTCTTGTTCAGGAGACAGCTGAGACGGAAGCTGAGGGAAAAATCAAAGGCAGTATGTTAAAGAGTCCATCCCTTGTTCCCTCTTGGGGACATGATGCAGTTTGATGAATCTTTTCTCTGTGTGGCTGTTCTTTAACATGTGTTTTTTAAAAGATAAAACTGAGTATATTTTCAAATAGTAAAGAAAGCTGTATGTTAGATCGCAAAGTTTCCAGGTTGATACTTGCATGAAGTGCCTTTTCACGAGTCTGGCACACAGGGACAAGGTCATTGAACCCCAGCAGCTGTTGGGGTTGGAACTCAGCCTGGTGCTGGTAAAATTCAAGAGGTGGAAGCAGAACCATAGGGCAAGGACAGCAAAGCAAATGTTATGTAAATACATGTATAGCATTTTCCGTGATGTATTTCACAAATGATGTTCCATGAAGATTTTTGAAGGACATATCACATTACTTGTAATACTTCAATAAGCTGGACAGTATTACAAAATTGCGTTGCAGTGTATTGCTGGAGAACTGCTTTACACTTTTTGGCATATAGTAGGAATACTAATGGAAAAAAGAAAAGAAAAAAAAGGAAGACCTTTAACACCATTAATGGAAGTCTTTATATGGCCTTAACTTTTACACAGACAGATTGTGTCAGCAGGTGACAGGTGATGCTGGAGAGTTTACCCTGCTTTTGGGGATGGGATTTAGCCCTTTGGGGACCTGGTTGTTTAAAAAGATGACAAGATTTTTGATGGTCACCAAGCATCTTTGAGAAAGGATAGGTTAGGGAATCTCCTATATAACCCTGTAAGTTTAAATTTGCACCAAATGAGCATGGAGAGATCTCGTATAGACCTGAGGAAATTCAGCTGGTTTTCCATGAAGGAAATATGGCAGCTTGGTGGCAGGGTGGCAAAGGTGACTGCTAGTTCTAGAGCTGTAGCTGTCACTGCGCCAGCCTGCAAGGGCTGCTGCTGTAATTGATCAAAGATGTCATTGCTCCCAAGCTGGCTGCCGCTGTCTTTGATTTCCTATTTGCAATTTTACTTGCAAAGTTTTTCCTTTCCTTTCAATCTTTACCTTTACCCCCAACCCCCAAAATTAGAGAAAGTTAAAAAAAATAGGCACAGAAAAAGTTTAATTTGTGCATTCATTAGTTACAGTTTTTGACATGTTCCTTGGAAAGTCATCCGTACAGGTTGTGAATTGTATGGAGGTTTGCAAGAGAAAGTATGATTTGCTGTAAACTGGAGTCAGCAATGCAAGAGTTTTTCCTTTCCTGCTACACATAGGCAGGTTTGTAACTAATACTTTGTCTCCCTGGCACGTGTGTAACTAATACTAGTTTAATGCTGTGCTACTCACTGAGCTTCCAACAGTGTATAAGTTTAATCCGTATCAGTATAAAATAGATGAGCGATTGCCTTACTTCAACACTATAAATTTTTAACTTGTTTTCATTCTGTTTACTGTCTCTTCAATTATTGCAAAGGATTACTGTAACAGCAAGTTCAGTACACAGCTTTTGTTTATCCAGTTCTGTTTCTCATTTTGTGTTTTTTCTTGTTCAAAAGAAGATGAGTTCTTCTGTTTACCAGAAACAGAAGAATTCTTTGGGCTCCCCTCACGAGTATTCCCTTTGTCATTCTCTACTGGAAAAGTTTTTGAGGACACTGTCTTTAGTGTATTAAAGCTGAAATACAAACTACTCTCAGAAAGCCACCTCATATTCTGAATTTAATAGGACAGAGAGCAAAGAGTTAGTTGTCTTGGTTTTTCCCATTGTTATCTATAAGTAGCAGTTTTCAGGAAGACGTGCATCTCAGAAATATTCTTCCTCTAAGTATTAGTGCTACATCTGGAAATGTTCCATTAGCTCTAGCCATATTGTTCATGGAGTTCTCTAGACTTCAAAGTACCATTAAAGATTGTACCAGTTGTCCCTAACACTACACACATGCTGCTGAGGAACACTGACTAAAACAGTAATTGTGATCTAGGAAATCAGATCAAAGCACAGCTTTGGTGGCTGCGTATATCTAGTAGCTATTTCTGTAACTAATAAGTAAAACACGTCTCGCTGACATAGGCACCTATAAGTGAACAGGGAGCAGAGAAATTCTGCTGATACATGGGGACTGATAAATTAGTTGGAAACTTGAACAGGTAAGATTCAGCACTCTACCTGCTGGAGAAGAGTGCAGGTAACTTTTAGATATACATACATGTTATTTATCTGTATTCTGTGTATTTGCTATATTCTATATCAGTATCTATTTTTAACTATTAATCTATTATCTGGTGTCTCCAGAAGGATGTATTGCAACCTGACTAAATCCTAGACACCTTTTATAAAAGTCTGTCTGTGTGCTGGATTATTTGTATTTTCATGGCAGCAGGGTTTTGAGGGAACTTTAATCCCTGTCTTCAGCAATCTTCCTGGACTCTGCACCTCTTCTCAGGATGCAGCACTACGGCACAGCCACCTTATGCTCACAGTTCTATCTCTTAGCATCTCAGCAGTGATCTCTCATAAGTAAATGTGATCTTCTGTAAATAAATGTTCAGCCGGTAGGTAGTACAGGTTTAAAAACATCCCTTGTCAGCTGGGGTTATCATTCTTAAGAGTACTTGTGGATCTTTGTTAAACACATTAGTAAAATGCAATGAACCAGGAATTACTTCTACAGTAAATGAGATATTTTCTGTCATCCTTAGTTGGAATCTCAGCCCTTCTGTGAAGGCAGCTTTGTCAGCGTTTCAGTCATAGTATATCTCTGTTCTTCAGTCTCTTCATTGATAGCATCATCTTTAGTGTATGATGATCAGTGTCTCTGCCCACGCTTGCTGAAATAGTAGGTGTGCTGTGTTTCCAGATTTCCTAGGAATTTTATATTATTTTTTTAGCCACATGGATGAGAAGATTGAGCTTCATGGAACTAATGTGAAAGCTTGGTAAAAAAATAATGACCTTTTCAGGTCATGAAGTGAAATAAAAGATTTGAACTATTCCAAACATTGCAGTTTGCAGTTTTATGGAGAGTCCTCAATGGTCAAAACAATGGATATTTTAAACAGGACCAACAGTTGTTGGGGATCTTCTGCCTGAGAACCTCTCTCTTTTTTTTCTTCTTTTTTCTGTGCTGAAGCAGTCCATCTCTAGTATCTGCTTCTTTGAACATGTGCTTCTTACACAGGCAAATAAGTTTCTGCCTATGCAGATTTAGTTTGCACCTTCTCACCTTTGCAGGAATCCAGTTCAGCTACAATTAAGACATGTACAATTTTTATCACATTTTTAAATATCAAAGAGAAAAAGAAAATCTAATATACAATCAGTGCAGTATCTTGGATAACCTTGCAGATATCCAGCCACTCAGGAACTGTAAATACTCAGTTATTTCCTATTGAATATGTAGGAAAACATTAAAGGAGTATTAGCAAGTATATACACTGAACTGATGGTATATGTTGACCTGCTTGAAGGAAGGAATGGACTACTGAGCTTGAGTTAAAGGACAAAATCTTTCAGTATTTCTCACACAGTAGTTTGTGCTTCACTTAGAGGGAACCAGTCTGGTAGCATGATTCACATTTCCGTATTTATGTGTCTTTTTGTTTGTCCATAATTTGATTCAGCCTATTGATATTTTTCCCTCAGAGGGTGGTGAGACACTGGAACAGGTTGCCCAGAGGAGCTTTGGATGCCCCATCCCTGGACGGGCTCAAGGCCAGGCTGGATGGGGCCCTGGGCAGCTGCTCTAGTGGTTGGCAACCCTGCCCACAGCAGGGGGGTTGGAACTAGATGATCTTTAAGGTCCTTTTCAACCCAGGCCATTCTGTGATTCTGTGATTCTATGATAGAATGATCTAATACAGAACCAATGGCCATCCATAAGAAATGTCTTAAAAGGAAGGAGTGAAAAAAATATATCTTGATTGTCTGCAACCATCCTGCTTTGTTTAGGCAACTTCCGTAAAAAGAGAGTCTACAGGCAGAATATTGACAACATACAAGTACGTATTTATTGATTAATGCACATCCAACAGAGCTAAAGGTAACAAGCCACTATGTTAAGTGTTACTGTGTTCACTGGTCCCAAAGGATGGGGGAAGGCTGGCCACCTTTGCACCTTGGGACAAGCTTAAGTGCAGTGGTACTGAGCTGCCATTTTTCAGGTTTGTTACCCCTTTTTCCTCCTTCCCCAGCCCCGTGGCCCTTCAGATTTTATACCTTTTCATGTCAGTGTTTTTCCTCTTATATCCTTGAGCCAGTAGCTATTACCATCTCACTCTGTTTTTACTCTTATTTTCTTGACTCTAGCTTATTTTCTCACACTTTCTTTCTAACAACTTATCCATTTTCTCAGTAACCTGAGCCAAGGTCACCCGGCATTGCTGCATCAAAGCTAATCCTTGGATCACAGACAGCTGAACCCCTGGGTTGAGACTTACATCTCCAGGATAACAAGTGTAACAGGTTTAGGAAATACATTTCCTGAACAGCTCAACCTGGATTTTTCATTGGCGCTTAAGTGAATATTTAAACATTTCCTTTGGCTTCACAGAATAGCCATAGAATTGGCATAATCTTGAGGTTTTCCTAAATAGAGGTGTTAGTTATAGAGTTTGAGGAATACTTAAAGTTTGAAATTCAAAATTATCTTTCCAGCAGACAGATCCTTAATACCCTAAATAAGTGTTCTTGCATCAAACAGCATTAAAGCTTAGTGGAGGATTTCTTGTTGAAAAATTTCCAAAAGGCTACATTTTTCAGGGAGCTATATTACAGTAATATAGAATACTTCTAAAGATGAGGTATATCACACAAAGTAACAACCAGACATCTTGCATTTGAATAATTCTCGATGGATGTACATAAAGCAAATAAAATTTAATGTAAACTCAAATATTAGATCCTATAGGATCTTTGCAGAGATTTCAATTATTTCCGTGGCTAATGAAAATGAAATCTCCATTCTGGTCTTGTTTCATTCTCTCTAATTAGGAAAATGCTATGTATTGAACATGTGGAGGTGAAATATTAAAAAATTAAAATATTATGTTAAAGTCATTGATTTTTGGCTTTCATTAATACATTTCCTTGTAGTTTTCAGTGATTCAGTGAATATTGTATAAGTGTTAGAGCCTACAGTATGGAGCTTTTATGGAAGTCCCAGGTTTAGCCATCTCCATTTGGTGATCGGGGCCCAAGGAATGCTCTGAGCCGGGTATGTTTTCGTACAGTGATATCCCACACTCTGACATAACATTTCCTGGGTGGTCCTCAGTGATAAATGATGGTACCGTTCCTGTCCAGAACAAAATGATGGCCTAATAAGGTTCACACGAACAATGACAGGAGAGAGATGCAATCAAATATATGAACTTTCTGCATGCAAGTATGTTCTTCCTTCTACTATTATAAATAGAGTAAGTGTAAGTGCTAAAGCATTAGATCCTCATTTTTGCTGTGGAATTATTCTTAGCATTCTCTGCTTATCCGAAAGGGAAGTGAAAGTTCTTCATTACCATTTGATCTATTTTTTCCCCCTCCAGCATAATGAAGAATGATGATACTTTTAGATGTTGACATTTTAGAAAGCTGAGATGGTATGTAGTCGACTACAAATGATGAAAGCTTAATGAAAGTTATTTTCTCATAATAGCTCTAAATTGGCTATTTTTGCGGAATGGAGTGGGTCTAGTGGTTTGAGCTCGAACTTTTTACCTCTCTGTAATCTTGCAGTTACAAAAGTAATGTAGAATGATTTTAACTGTTTAGCTTTTTAAAATCCAGAGTTAAGAAAACTGATTCAATTGGGATGTTCGCATTATTCCTGTATGTAGGAATTTGTTACTGTGAAGAGCTGAGGCTTGTTGTTATTTCCTGACGAACTCCATTGTAGTCCTGGCAGTCAAAACCAGAAACTGTGTTTTACTGTTTGTAAAGATCATAATGTAAAGCAGTAGGAAATGGGGATTTTAAACTTCTGTACTAGGATAAAATTTTCCTATTATCCAAACTGTGAGCCAAAATATGAAACCTTCCGGTAAATTGGCCTGTAATCATTCAATACATGTAGAGCTGAAAGGCTCCTAAACCTCATTTCTCTCTAGAGAATTAGGAAGATTGTTCCCAAATACATAATGAAGTGAGAACTTTCTAAAATTTTTGCTTTAAAAAAAATCCAAAACCCCCATATTTTTGCAGAACCCTTTTTTCAATACTTAAAATTATTGGAAATTTTGTCACCCTGATTCATGCAGACATTCTCAGGGTGTTGTGATTTCTCATATTCATGCTACAGTGGGTCAAAGATCCAAGGTAATAAACCTGAGACAAGCTAATACATTTATAAAATGAAGTCATGATATTTTTTCTGTCCTCAAATATAGTTTTTTTAGATACAAATCTCTAATATCTGTTATAGTACAGTTTTTCAGGATGTATGCTCTTACAAGACTAATTCTTGTAGTGATCTTGGGCTGGAGATAGAGTTGTAATAGTTCAGCATTCTTAAAATGGCATCAGCATCCTGGGCAAACACATTATCAGAAACACAAATGTTTTCAGACCTAATGGGATTCTATCAATTTATTAAGCATAAGCTGCTATTTATAGGTGCTTGATAGAATTAATAAGGAGAGCTCTGCTTTTGTAAATCTTCGTTTTGTAAGCCTGAAGTTCCCACGAAACTGTTTGCTTACCCTACCAATTTAGTAGAAGTATGTTGCTGGGCAATGGATTGTGGAACAATTCATTCAAAGTTCAATGAACACAGAACTAGAGTAATTTATTCAAATCCACCACTTATTAAATCAGGATTTGGCTTAATTTTTTTTTCCTGACTAATAAAATGGACTTGAAAAGAATTAGCTAAACCTCTGTGGAATTGTGACAAATTCATTCTGATGACTACGTTCTCTATTGGGTTTTTTGCCAGTAGGGAAAGGAAAATGGAGATGAATACATTTGCCATTGTTTTGTCGATTGTCAGAAAGGGATTTATTTTTAAACAGTTTATTGTCTTGACATCATCCTCCTTTCAAGATAAGTAACATGAAGATAATATACCTGCATTTTTATTAGGCATCTGGAGTATCTGAATATTTCCCAAGAAGGGATGTTTTCTTTCTCTGTCACTAGTAAACTCAGTGTTTAAAAACCAGAGACTGCAGATGTTGAATTGGGATAGTTTTCTGATGGGCATGAATAATTTAACTGCTTGAATTCTAAATGTTACAACAACAAATACATTTTAAGTATTAGTTTTGGTCCAGTTTTACTAATGCATGGATTTCCAGTTGGATAGTTACTGCATCTTTACGGTTGCTGCTGTTTCTTCTAAACAAAGAAAGACGAATGTAGCATGACATATTCTTCAAATCTCAAGCTCACCTGCAGTCACTGGATTTTACCGTGGAACTCTATGAGCTTTTGATCAGAGCCATAAAGCATGTTTGAGTATCCATTAGGACCTGAAAGAAGGAAAAGTGAGGTTCTGAGGGTTGTGTTGTTTTAACATCATCCTCACTACCTGTAAATCATCTTTAGATCAGGGCACCAGAGCCCATGTCATCTAGGAGAAAACATAGACAGACCCAGGAGCCTACAGACTTGGCATAAACCAAGATATAAGTAGTGAAAAAAGAAATTAATTTCCTTGTCTTCCTAGTGAGATATAATGGAATATTTATCTAAGCACCAGTCAAGTCTATGGGATCTACAGCTGGATGCATCTCCAAGACAATCTTATTTTTTCCTACTCATCCTTCATTTTGATGGGATCTCAACCACAGGCAGGGTGCAGACTGCAGGTGATGGCGTGATCTCCGCTTCCTCACCGGTTGGCTTCATCGCAGGATCAAGTTCCCAAAGAAGATGCACGCTTACAGTGTTGTGGCTCTTATGATGTAAGGATATAACCTAGACAAAACTTATAGCAGAGAAGATTTTAGGCACATAATCCCTTCTGCCTAAGGATTTTGACACGTTCAGTCAGGATTTTGAAAGTATCTTTGTGATAGCATCCTCGATAGGAATCACCAGAGTACAACGGCATTTATGATAACGGGGCGATATATTCCTGAGACTTTTTCAGAAGATGAAATCTGAAAATGATTGCAGAGAATTACAAAATAAAATGGCAAATTGATGAAATCCAAGCATTACCTCTTTCCAAGTAGACTTTACCTGACAAACTTGACAAATACTCATGATCTGCATTATAGATTGTCGTGAAGAAAAGTGCTGGGAATGAACTAAAGACGTAAAACTGCAAGGAAAAGAACAGATTTTGGAGACTGAACAGGAGGAAGCCATGTGTAAAACTGCTGCTGGTAACTTCACAAGCATCATCTTCCTAAGGGAATTTTAGAATTTTTCTGAGGGAGCAAAAAATATTTGCTGATATTTGAAGATTTTTGACAGAATTAAATCTGTCAAGGTTAATTCCTATTTTCTTAAGGAAATCTGAACAAGTGTGTGTCTGTGTGTGTGTGTGTGTATATGTATTCACTTGACGTGTGGATGTCTCAAATAGATGTGAAGTAGTCTGAAAAATACTTTTCTCAGTCTGTTAGACTTCACCTTTTGGCTCTTTCCAGCTGAATACCTTCGTTCCAATGCCACAAAATACTTTCTATTTTTATTTCTGTTTGGTTCCTCTGCTACATTATCATGGCCGACTCAAGAAGAATGTTTTTCGTTCTGAGTTGGTTACTGTTCCGTGACCAAAGCCTCACTCAGTGTAGAATTCACTCTGCCCAATGACACACCGGCCCATAGGATTCTCAGCATCACAAAAGATTCTTTATGCTTGTCTTTTAGTAATGAGTGCTTCAAAAAACACAAGTAAGCAGCAGAAAATACTAGCTTTCTTGGGAAGAATTCTATACATTCTAAATACTTTGTGTCTTGTTTAATTAAGTAGCCTCTTAATTATTAGCCATCATTTAACTCAGTGTTTGATTTTACCCCACTAAGTGAAGAAAAAACCCTCTTAGAAAATGAGCTAAATGGATTTAGAGTTTATGTTATATTTCTTCTTTTTTATTTTTCTTGTATTGTCCAACCTTAAAATCTGTAGAAAATAACAAGGTATGGGGAAAATGTGCTAAAAAAAACTATTACTAAATCTCCTCTTATGCTTGTACACTTTTCTTCAATTTGTGTGTATGCTTGCTGAGATAATAAACTCAAAGCATTTAAAGTATAGATACCTTAACAAAGGGACTCAGCAATGATACATGGTCTAAAAATGAAAAGCTCAGAGCAACAGTGAACATGACAGTGCCTTATCATGGTTATCAGGGGTGAGAAGAGACATCCAGAATATTAATGGCTTCAGAAGGAGCCAGAAGCGTCAATGGAGGTGTACTGGAGGATGTACATTCTATACCACTGATGCGTGAGTGTGCAATAGCACTAGTCACAAGAGATCAGACATTTATAAAGAAATGTGACTATCTAAATAATATAATTTTAACAGTGTTTAGTAAAAAATGGGATAGAGAACTGTTGTTTGAAGAACTCTTAAAAATTAGTAAATCAATCCCCACAACTTCATTAAAAGGTAAATTATTTCAGGTGAAAAGGGAGAAAAAGGCAAAGAAAAAGGTTATACATTATACTTAGAATCGCAGAGGGGTTTTTGGTTGTGTGTGGGTTTTAGTGGGGTTTTTTTAAGAGTGGAGTAAATTCAAGAGTTCTGTACTTTCATTTGCATTCATATAACTAGCTGCTAATTCTTCCTTCAGTCTGTTCATTTTGCTTCCATCGTATTTTGGCTCATCGACTAGCACTTATAATTATTCAGTGAAAACTTCCTAGAAGGGAATAATGAAAGAATTTTATCCACTTGCTCTTTTACAAGTTAATTCAGAACCAAAGTATATACGATGTTAGAAGAGTCAAATCAGCTTTGTTTCTTACCCAGGCGCACCCTGAGATCCCAATTAGAAGAGCTGATGACCATTTTCACCACTTAACACCTTGAAGTGCCAGAGTCTCAGATGCCTAATTTTTTGCAGTATTAATGCTTCCAGAAATCATTGATGCATGCACACTCTCTTTCTTTCCTACAAAATTTCTGTTATCTCTGGGTTCACTGTATTGTGGAGGTATATCCATGTTATGAGACAGGAGTTAGAAATCTTTAAACATTGAACACAAGAGCTTGTTTACTTTTTTGGCCCTGTTTCACTGTCACTGATAAGCAGAATATATTTATAATAAGAAAATAGTAACTATAGTAGCTCAGTGTTGAAAGTCACATGAGTGTGCCCTCCTTTACCTGAGCTCCTTCAGAATGTGACCAGATGCCAAAAGTGTGTTAGGTAATGGTGATTAAATTCTGTGTGGCAAAAGATGACACCAGCAATACTCATGTGTGTGTGAATTCTTTAACCATTGTCCTAAAACTGAGCTCAGATTGTTTTTTGGTCACAGTTACACTGCCTTGTGCTCTCTATAATTTAGATACTTAAATAATGGAAAAGACATTTTCTGACTTCAGAAGAATGTCTAAAATGTATGTGATGTATGGCTTGAGAGCAGCCCTGGGGAGAAGGACTTGGGGGTGTCAGTAGATAAAAAACTGAACATGAGCCGGCAGTGTGCGGAGTTGGGGGTTTGTCAGGGAGGTGATTCTAGACTGCGTTCTAGATCGCTTGTTGGTTCTAGTCTCCATTCTAGATCATGTTTCTAGATAACTTTATTGTTCTAGAATATGTTCATGATCAGGTTCTAGATCAGGATCGCTCATTGGTTGTAGATTAGGTCCTCGATCACGTTATGGTTCTAGATCAGTTTCCAGGCTGGTTTAGGGCTTTGTTGGGTTCTGAGGGGGGAGGACCTAGTTCAAGCAGCTGTTTTGGCATCTCACCAGGATTTGGAATACTAGCTGATGATGAGAGCAGTCTCACTGGGGTTTTTCCTTATTTTATTTTTTTGCCTTGCATGCTTTTTTTCTTCTTTGGGGCTCTCTTGTGTTGAAGGCCTGTAGGATCATCCCATCAACTGCATCTCTCCCAAGTTTCTAGCATGCTGACTCGCCCTGCCTCTCTGGATGTTCTTTTTGCTGGAGGCCCAGAAGGCCAACCAGATCGTGGGCTGCATCAAGAGAAGTGTGGCCAGGAGGTCAAGGGAGGTCATTCTGCCCCTCTAACCTGCTCTCCCGAGACCCCACCTGGAGTACTGCGTCCAGGTCTGGGCCCCCCAATGCAGCAAGGATGTCGAGCTGTTGGAGCCGGGCCAGAGGAGGCCATGAAGATGGTCAGAGGGCTGGAGCACCTCCCTTCTGAGGACGGGGTGAGACCATTGGGGCTGTTTAGCCTGGAGAAGAGAAGGCTCCGGAGAGACCTTTGAGCAGCTTCCAGTGCTGAAAGGGGGCTACAGGAGAGATGGGGAGGGGCTTTTTACAAGGGCATGTAGTGACAGGATGAGGAGTAATGGATTTAAACTGGTAGAGGGCAGATTTAGACTAGATATCAGGAAGAAGGTGGTGAGGCAGTGGCCCAGGTTGCCCAGAGAAGCTGTGGAGGGGTTCAAGGCCAGGCTGGATGAGGCTTTGAGCAACCTGGGCTAGTGGGAGGTGTCCCTGCCTATGGCAGGGGGGTTGGAACTAGATGGTCTTTAAGGTCCCTTTCAACCCAAACCATTCTATGATTCTATGACTCTATAGCATAATAGGAATAACTACTTCTAAGGCTTAATGATAGAGGTGTGCCAAATGAAAAACTGATGTAGCTTTCCATAGCAATGAGAATATGGATAGGTTTCCTCTGAAAGAACAGTGTAGTGTATTTAAAGAGCTTTAAAAGGAAGAACTATGCTTTGTGTTGAATTTCTGCAGATGGTTTTATTAGATCATTAACAAGTTATATACAAAGGGCAGCGTTTCTTACCAAGAAAATGAGATTTTAAAATAACTCACATTAGTGGTCAATCCTTGGTACGTATGTTTGAGTTCTAACAACTGTAATGATTTGTTTTAAAGGAGCCATATCAACCTATGCTGATTTTTAAGCCTTTTCTGATTGATTTGACTTGTTTGATGTATTATAAATCACAGAGCTATAAAGTCACAGTAAAAATTCCATTAAACTTGTGAGGTAAAAAAAAAAATCCATAAATAAAAGAGTACGAAATGCAAGACAGCAGCAAATGTGCTATTTCTTTTCCTTTTTTAAATTTAAGTTTACAGCCAAGGCCATTTTTATGTGAAGAAAAACAATGGCAACAAATAGGAATCTACCCAGTCTCGCTCTGTAGCTTTATTTTATTTCTTATAATTGAACTTGAAATGCAACAATATTTCAGTTTGCTTCGCTGTGCCACTCTAAAGCTCATTTTTATTATTTCATTGCTCAGAACTGGTATTATTTGTTTTCAAATTAAGACTTTTGACCAGGAAAACTATTGTTAAAAATATGAAAAAAAAATAGCTAGAAGAGATAAGGTCTTCTGAATATGATCCCTCTGGCTTCTAATACATTAATTCTTGCATTTCCACAGTCAAGTACCATCCTGACTTTCTAACCAGTAACTCCTCTGAACTTCACACCAGACTCTATTTTCTGTATGATTCCTTGTTGCTGTATATTTTGTCTTGTGAATTATCCCTTTTCATTGCCACATTTAGGCTGAGTTGATAAATATTTAAGTATTTCTTTAGAAGTGACCAAAAAAAATTGTGATTAAGACCTCAGAAAAGAAAAAGACCCGCTGTTCTTGAATGAAATGTCTTAAAAAGTTGAAAGAGTTTTTCTAGTTTACACAATTTTGTCAGAATTCTTGCCATTTTATTCACAAAAAGTAAAACAGTGTAAATGTAAATTAAAACTGATTTTTCCTTGAAGTAAGGAAATATTGTTGGAATTTGCTGTGTTTTCTTTATTTTGTTATATCCATAAATTCAAGATACACTCATATTATTTCGTTGTACCTTAGCATCTTCATAGACACAAGGTATAGCATTCCAGGCACATTATTCTCATTTGGGTTTTATCATAACAGCCACGTTTGACAGAGAATATTCTGCTGGTTAGTTGAGCCAGGCTTTGCTGCTGCTGTGGGGCTAAAGGTGACATCATGGTGTATGTGTGAGATCTGTGTTAAATGGCCACTAAAACATCTCCTGAAATATCTTAAAGCTAATGACTACCTCTTCCACCTGAGGCTGCATTTTTATAAGGAGAGATACCGATTACCTGTTTCTTATCAGTGAGATGTGGCTGAAGAGCTGCTGATTTCCTGAGGTGTTGAAGAACATGTAATCCGTTGGTTTGTGCTTTATCTGCAGTTCAGTTCTGCCACGTGGACAGTAATCCCTGATTGTTCCATTCCGCTGTTCTCACTCCTACGACTTGCATGAACAGTGCTCCACTGTCGATGCAGGAGGTTGTATTTTTCCAAGTCTCTGCCCTGGTCCAGTTTGTTACCATCAGAGGAACAGAGTAATCTCTGAAAAATGGCAACTCAGTTTTTGTTAAGCATTAAGTGCTGGAAAGTTTTCATTTGGCACTGTGATCAGTGACATTTATGAGGCAATTGATGTTGTGTTGTCTCCTGAGTTGTCAACGACGAAAATATTCCTACGATTATTGTAGGAATGGAACAGATGAAGTTGACAAACTGTTCAGATATATGAATAAAATATGGGTACTATTTCAAGCAAATAAGTTTAGGAAGGAATACTTTTTCTACGATAGAGACCTTTAGAGACAAGCCTGTTGAATCCTGAAGCATATTTATTCGTATATATAGTAGGGACACTGAAATGAGGCAAGATACAAAGATGGACCTGTTCACCACAGTAGTAGAGCTGTAAAGACGTGTTCATTCCTCTGGAACGGCCAGCGTTCATTCACCCTCTTCCCTTTCTGAGCAATCCTCATGCTGAGAACTGTACGCCAGCAGGTGAACAGGCAGTTTAAGGGTACACCGAGCAAGTGAGAGTTGGCCTTGGTGTTAGGTGCTGCTCAGTGCGTTACAGCACACAGTTGTGGCACACCACAGAATGGGAGTTAATGAGAAATCAAAGGCGAATACCAAGAGAAGAACGTAGTCACAGAGTCATTATCATTGTTCTGAGTCAGAATGGGCTCGTAGAAAGTCAACAAATCTAACCTAGAGTTGTATGACCTGTGACCTGCGGGGTGGGGATTCCTCTACAGCTGGGTGGCAGATACATGAAGATGTGCGATTGATTGCATATTCGGACTGCTGCTTTCTGCAGAAGTGCACATCCTGATAGCTTTTAAAATGGTGGATATAGAGCTGCCTTTAATTAGCGTCAGTCCAAACAAGTATAGTGAGTGCTGCAAATATCGCATAACAATGTTATAGCTCATGAGTATGCAAAGGTAAATATACTTATTTAAAGTGTATATCGGTTCAGTCCCTTGGCTCTTGATGCACGGAGTTTCTGAAATTTCTCTACAGAATTCTGTATCACTCATTTTTCATGGGATCACAGAAGAAGGCTCAAAAAGGTACTCCTGTCTCTCCACTGTTCTTTCTCATTTTTTCCAATTTCCTTTGTTCTTATTTCAAGTATTTTTATGACTGCGTGGAGCACACCTCATTAATCTGTTACCAGATTCCCTCTGCTGGCCTGTCATTTCATCCACAACTTCAGAATCATGACATCAGGTGCTATTCTTGACAGGTCAAATATTTGTTCCAGAAAGAAAACTTGTTTTTATGTTCTTCTTGCATATGCAGACACTATTATAATTAAATAGTAAAGGATTTTATTGGTTGTTTTACTCAAAAGAATGCCATTCCTTATTTTACATATGCATACACCCTGAGATTATTACAGAAGAATGAATCATTGGGTAATTCTACCTTTTAACCATTCTAATCTTCTTTGCAGCTACTGCAACTTTACAAGATGTGATATTTCAGATGCATTGGAGCTAAGACCATCTGTTTTTGCTAAAGAAATTTTTGTATGTCTTTTGACAGCTAAACTGATAAATAACCAAATGGGAATTGCGAGTAGCAGCGGTAGCAGTGTGAGGTTTGTCATGCCAAGAAATCTCAGAGACCACCTGGAATTACTGCTGAATGAAAAAAAGAAATCTGCTTTATTACTCCTGAGTACCTTTTCTTTAATCACTTTATCTTTTCTGTACACTGATGTCTAGCCTCCTTATCTCATGTTCTTCCTGCAGCTTCTTAGAAACACTTCGGTTTGATCAATGTTCTTCTTTGTTAAAGTCATGGGTTTTGCTCATGTCAGCCACAAACTGCTGCAAGATTATTGCTCCAAGATTACCACGAGTCTGTGCAAACTTCTTGACAGCATTTCTGTTTGCATTGATGCTTCAGATAATGAAGGTGGTCTAGATTGGTGAAACCACAAGCAGTATGGAGGTGTGAGTGCTAAGCAGAGAGATGTTAGGGTAGGCTATTTCTTGTCTGAAAGTGGAACACAGAAATGGTCAAAGACTGTACATGAAAATGTGTTTGGTATGCTTGCCGAAAGGTGGGAGGGAACCGTGGTCCCTGAATTTATTTCAGCTACCGTGGCTGCATGTGTTCACTTCAATATACATTTGCAGTATGGAGACAAGTCAAAGAGTCCTTGGTGCCCACAGCAGTGCTTACTTCTCCACATGCTGGATAATAACATACGGGTGGATATTCACATGCGTGCCAAAGTTATGCAGTAGAGAAAATTCTGCGTAAAAATCTCTGTGGTGAAATCACATTTCTGGAATAACCACGGCCTGTCAGAGGTATGGTTTGTCCTCTCCAGCAGAGCTCACCTGGTAGCCTAGGGGCTGTTGGCTTTCCAGAGAGGTGTGCAGAATGCAGGAAAACCTTCTGCTTTTGCTTTTCTTGCAGATTGGTGATGCTAGGATAGCCAGAGCTTTAGAAGAGCGAAGCCTGGGTGGGTGAACACTTCTTGCTGAGCCGAGCAGAGGATGGCAGGCAGCGTTTTCTCTTTGATGTCGGCTGCGTATGACAGAGTTTCCCGGGTGGCTAGGCTTCTTTCAAGATGATGTTCCTGTTAGAACTAGCTAATTCGGGAGATATCAAATAGTTCCCGATTTAGCTTATTTTAAAGGAACTCAGTATTGAAGGTGAAGCAGATACTAGGGAGAGCAGTGGGTGGGTAAATGTATGTGGGGTGAGTAAGGAAAGGAGCCACTTCAGAGTACTAAAAAAAATCTGTTTGCCTTATGCTGATTTAGCTTCAGACATGTCTTCTGAAGTGTCACTGAAATAAGATTTCCCCACTGTTCTTATGTACAAAAAGGAGTGCATTTACCTGTTACTTGCATGTAAGGAATGAAGTTGGGGAGGCTGAGATCCCTCATTCAGGCACAGTAAATACGGGTATGAAAACAGGACATAGCGTATGGGGGTAGGAAGGAATATAAAGTCCTGTTTTGAGCTGGTGCAGGGATGTGTGCACTTCTCCTGGTTAAAAGATAGCTCTGAAGACAGGTCCAGTCTCTGAGGGGTTTTTCCCACCTTGTGATGGCGATAGCCTTTACCAGGGCCATGGGTACAATCTTACCTGTAGCCTTCTCCTTTCCCAACATCCTTGAATATTATTCAAACATCTAATTTTAAAATGTCAGCTGGTTGCTCTCTGCTTTTTATCCCTTCCCTGATACTGTGATGGGTTGCCTGTGATCACAAGACCAATGGTGACCTTCAAAAAATGTGTTTCCAGCTCTATTCATCCAAGTCATGGTTGACTCTCGGGCAGCCAGAAGCAGAATACAGATGCCTTGGCCTTGTCATCTTGTCTTACATTTGCCCAGTCTTCCCAGCTCCCATTGAACGCTCCAAGAGAGCAGGTGCCCATTGCACATGCAGAGCGCAGGTGATTTGTTTATGCGTCAAGCTGATGCTTTCGTAATCAGCCTAATGAGCTGCAGATTTACTTATTACCTGTATTCTTGTGGATGTGAATGGCTTGCTGCAGTATGATGGTGCACTACACATCCAGCATTCCTAAGAGCTTGGAATGTGACTCTGTTATACTCTCTACCCTGTATATCTCCTTTAACAGACTTTCCAAAAAGTCAAACCTTCAGGGTCTTTAACACATTTTAGTATTGCAAAATCTGCTTGCTGGCCAGATAGCATTTAATCCAAATTTACTCTGACAGTTGGAAGAAGATCCTCTTACCTTAATTATTTTGCAGATACTTAAGGGTATTTTTTAATATAACACCAGGATTTGACTTTACTATTGAACTGAGGTTGAATATACTGGAAACACGGAGAGGCTGAACATCACTGTTTGCATTTGGCAAAGTAGCAACACAATGCAGTTTATGCAATGCAAAATGTTTTTTTTTTTCATTCTGAAATTTTTTCATGATTTTTCATCTTTTTGACATTACAGCTTCCACAAGTAGTTGGCAAATGTTTCTTTTCATAGCACTCAAACATACGGATTTTGATATGAGATAGGAGAGTATGAGATTATACAGTTGTATCATTCTGATTACTGTTTTGCCTTTTTTCCCTTCACTAGAGGATTGTCAAATGGATGTAGCTGATGATGCTTCACAAACTGACTGAACAAAAAATAAGCTACTTCTTTCAGCAATATTTGCATTATATATATTATAGAAGTAAACTTACTTGCAAGCTCACCTAGAACTTTGATTTACAGTCTAGGGCACTGCAATTAAAGGAAAAAAATGAATCCAAATTCAGATTAGAAGAATCAGATATAGATACCTGTGTGTGCAATCAAAAGGAGGGATTTTTTTTTTCTTTTGTGTTTGGTTCACATGTTTGAGGAAGGAAATGTTATCTTGATAATGTTCTCTAATGGTGGTAATGTTGAGATTTTTACTATGACTCTTTCTGCTGAAATGCTCAGGCCAACAACTTACTGAGTGCTTTATTCCTTGCTCACACTGACATCTCTATGACATTAGCACATCAACTGAATGCATTATATATGGATTAAAAACACTTCTCAGTGATCAAGAATCACTTATTTTTATAGTTTCGGTACCTGTTGCCACACTCAAGAAATGAAACAAAAAATTAAATGCGTGGTCGGTATTTCCAAGAATACCTTCAGAGAGTGCTTTCAAGACATATTCCATCTTGAAATTACTTTTTGAAGAGGTGCTAGAAATGCTGTCCTTCTCATGTATGATGTTCCAAAAGATTTTTCTCGAAAAAATATCTGATTGAATTCAAGGTGAGAAGTTAGAAGTTGTTTGCTGAACATTCTATCATCAGAATCTCTGTCATATGATCTCCTGTACTTCATTCAGCAGAGGAGAATTTCTAGGTTTAGTAGCAAACTGTGAAATAATCACGGTGCTCTTCATTTATATGGTAACTTCTTTCTTTCTGTGTAGGTGAATGGTGTATTCATAGACTATTTCTGCATGTTCTTGGGTTCCTAAGGTTGAGACTTGCAGAAGATAAAATACCATTAATAGCTTATAGCAGACTTACACCTTCAGAAAGAGGTGAGGTGCAGCACACAGTTCAGGTACACTTCTGTATATTAGATGTTTATTAAAACCCTCTGGATAAATTTGGGTTGTTTTTTTTTGATAACATCACAGTTTTAATGCTTAACGTGTCAGCACAGGTGCTAATCTGTACATGTGTATTTTAAAGTCTTTCTGGTTTGCATTTGTGGTGTTGTGATCTAGCTGTATGGCATTTAGACCTTTGTCTTCACTTTGGAAGAATTACTTTATTGCAAAGAGATTGGACCTGATTTTTACCTTGTGTAAACTACTGTCTCCTTGATTTCACTGTTCATACTTCATCATGGCTAGGTGATGTCATGAGAAATTATTTAAGTTCTCCAGAAGAAATTCTGTCTTTCTCAGATAGTTTATAAGGGAGTGAAAAACGATGACGACAAATACAGGTTCTACAGTCGAACTTGCAGCCTTGGTGTTTATTCTTGAGGAGGCGGCCTTCTGCTTACTGAAGTCAGCCTGTAGTTTGGCATTGAATTCAGTAATGTGTGTTTTCGTTCATTTGGTCTAGAAGTTAGGAGTTCTGTTTGTCCTGGAAGTCACTCTTGAGACAGACAATTACTGTAACATCCACTGGCTGATAGAATGAAGTCCAATTTATTGGATTCAGTACTAGGATTGTAAGTTGTAGCTCTGAAAAAAAAAGAGGCACTTAAATGGGCTGGTGAAAGGTGCATACACAGACTTGGAATAAAGTAAACTTTCTTTTTTATTTGTAGCATTTTATTTTATGCGTTTTACATGTTTTCACAGTCCTTTTTCTGTGAAAACCTTTGCCATCATCAAGTTTTGGCTGCATAAGGGTAGCAGGATTGTATCATAATTTTATCTTGCCTCTGATTTGTAATTGCTGTGTTTGACTCCACACTGGCACGATAACAATAACAAAACCAGCGTTGACAAAATTACTTTGATGTGTAAGTCCCTTGTCCTGATGCGACATTGTCTCCGTAGTTGCACCTCAGAAAGCATCCAACTGTCAGCTTTTGGTTCTCTCTGTGTTAAACCTTTGTAGATTTGGAGAGAGGCTGGACAATAGAATAAATGGACAAATACATAATTGCATTTTAATGGCTTCCTTCCTAAAGATTCGTTCATGCTTGGTTAAATAGAGGATCATAAAAATATAAAGGTAAATTTTTGCAGTCCAGTCAGTGTGTGAATTAAGACTTTCTGGTTGGAGCTATTTAACGTCAGTCTAAAGCAAATTGTCCTTTTTCTGACATAATTGGCTTGGCTTTGGATAATTACAGATGTAATAAACTGATCAGGAAACCTTCATATTTTTTAGCAATATAATATCTTCACAGATAAAGTGACCCAGAGATTCTACTTGACAAATGTGGCTTCAAGTGAGCAGCTGTATTGAGTGGTGCTATTGAAGTCAAACCTGTAAAATAGAGAAGCACAGGAAGACTTTATCAAAGCAATCTGTAATATTTAAGCAGAATGAAATTAGCTGGGTAAGAATGAGATCAAAGCCATAACTGAGGTTCCGAGGGTAAAGAAAAGGCTGCAGTGGTGAATAGCGATTACTTGTAGTTAATTTAAACTTACTGAAAAAATTTAAGGATCAAAGTTGGGTCTTTTGAGGAAGGGGATTCATCCAATTTCCTCTACTTATATTTTTCCAACATAAATTAGTCTTGATATATTTTACTAGCTTCTTACTTTTTTGTAGGAGCAGGAGCACTTTGACCATCTCAGCTCAGAATATGGAGTGAAAAACATTTTTCAGTGTTATTTCTTACTTACAGAAGCATAAAGCTATTTGATCTTTTGAGTATGCAGCATGGCTAAAAATTTGAATATTGTATTCTTAGATAATTCCATTAAAGTGCTATTTAGCAAACACATATCAAGTTTTTGTGTGTTCTCTGTTTGGCTTTTAATGCTTCAAAAAGTGATGGTGGCCATTGTGTTTATTATATAATTTAAAACTAGTTGTGTAATAGTGATAACAACAGGTTTTAAACAGTTTGCTACTAGTTGGGTAATCTCTGTGAAGTAAGCACATTTTAATGAGTGAATGATAAATGTGGTTCCTTATTTGGGACGTCATAGCTAATAATACACCTTCAACACTACTATGCTGTTTTACAATTAATTGGTAAATCTGTAAAGAAACATGAATGCAATATTTGGCAAATAAAGCATTTCGATGTGATGGCAGTGTCCCTTTAGGGTAACCCTTCAGATTCAACTTCTGTACCCAACTTTGCCATCTGTGAAGGTATCCCATCAGATAATGTTGTCCAGTGACTTCATTATCTTCTCTGCAAGTATCAAAAACCTCCAGAAATGTTTCCTTTTTATTTTATGGTAGTGTTTGACAGCTGTGGCAATACTAGTGTATACTGTTAGTATATAGCTGAATGGCATTTTAAATTGCATATATTACAAATTATCCTGCTCTAAGTAATAAAATTAATAACTGTGTAGCAAAATAATTTAAAAAAAGATGAATCAGGTATTGCATGGGAATAAAAAGTCTCTTGGAAATTATGTTTCAAGAGGTATTTAGCAGTAATTTTGCTTTCCTTAAAAATTGATTCTGGTAATTAAACATATATGTTACAATTTTATCAAAAAATATTATTTAGAATAATGTTCACGGCAGACCGCTCCAGTAGGAGGTTCATGCTGGTAGTCGAGTATCCCTCCAGTTAGTACAAATTAAGAGCTGTGGGTTGTGTTACGTTCCTTTATATACTTGTATGAATACAGAATGCAGAAAGAGACCTTTAAGAATAGATTTTGTTTAAGATTATAATCATTTTATATACCTGGTGGATTGCTTTTAGGCTCTGACTCATGATGAGATTTTTACCTGGTTGATGACACTGTGAAGTGCTGGTGGAAGCAGGGATTCCCCTCTTTTCTCTGATTCTACCTGCACCCTTGAGCTGGAGGCAGATATTGGGAAGAAATGTTTTCCTGTGCGGGGGGTGAGGCAGTGGCCCAGGTTGCCCAGAGAAGCTGTGGATGCCCCATCCCTGGAGGGGTTCAAGGCCAGGCTGGATGAGGCTTTGGGCAACCTGGGCTGGTGGGAGGTGTCCCTGCCCATGGCAGGGGGGTGGAACTAGATGATGTTTAAGGTCCCTTCCAACCATTCTATGACCCTGTGATCTCTCAGTGATCAGGGTGATTCTGTTTATGATCAAAAAGGGAACATGAAACAGCCCAATGAGCAACGCAGCTTCCCGCAGCCCAGGTGGCTGAAGCAGCTCTCTTTGCAATTTAACCAGCATAGTTCCAGCACAAGGGAAGGATGCGAGATCCCTCCTTCAGCCAGTCTGCTGCAGACGGTGATTTTCCTGAGCAGTCACCCTGTACCTGCCCTCCCCGGGGGTCTCTCCTAATGCTGAGGACAAGATCCTGAGTTGGTCCCACCAGCCGCACTGTTAGCAGTCGTGGATTCTACACGCTGACAACATTGTCCCTACAGCTTCTGCACAAACCTTTAGGTAGCATGATGCATTAATGTCATTGATCTCAATAAAACTATCTCGAATTTAAACCAGGTAAGAATTTGCCACTCTGAGTTTGGGATTTTCACACCTAATAGCCTTCCTGCAGCCTCGCTGGAACCTGCTGCTGTCACCGGCGGTTACCGACACACTTCATCTTGCTGTTCGGTGACAAGCTGAGGGGAAGCAGAGCTGCAATTCACTTCATCTCCTGAGAACAAAGATGGGCATATTGGGGATTTTCTTTCCTTCAGTTCATACTATAGGCACAATTTATATCCTTCAGTTTTGAAAAGGTTTTTTTTTTTTCAAACAATCTTCCAGACCACGGCACCGCTTTTGATGACATCCTGTATACAAAAGCTTACTTGCCAGCTCTGCTGACTAGAAATGTGTGAGAAAAAATCTTTTCAACTTGTCTTTTCATACCGCTTTAATTTTTAAATATTATAGCTCTTAAACTGTGTTTTTTATCCCTTAAAGTGAATGGCAAAGCTTCAATACAACATTGGTATAAGGATTATGAAAGTTTTAGCTCTGAAATCTTTTTAGTCTAACCTTAATTTTCTTCTTCCTTTAAACCTGAACCATGTTTAAAATTTTATCCTTAATTATGAAAATCACAATTGTTATATCTTCTATTCATGAGCTTCCTCCACTTACTAGTAATTACGGCCTGAGGGAATAAAAACTTGCTGCTTTCTTTAAGACTGAAATAGAAAGCTGGGAGTTTGTGAAATACTCTGTTCTTTCTCGATGAGCAGTGGTGTGCCGCCTTCCATTTGGTCCACGAGGCTGCTAGTCGTTGTCACCAAACAAGTCATGGTTTTTAAGATTATGCAACTGAAATACTCCATAAGAATTGTGCTAAGACAGTTCATTCCTCATACATTAGTTCAAATGTTCAGCTGCATGCAGTGATCATAGAAGGAATTTTAAAAACCTGCTTCTGGTAAATATGTATAAAATGTGTAATTCTGCATTCATCTACTGAATAAACTAATTGTCACATAATGAATCCCACTGTTTAATAAGAGAATCTGCATGACAAATTCTTACAAAATTCGTAGGAAAGACTAGGATAAGATGAGTGGATGTGGTTAGCCTGAACCCATGGATACCTTCTTGTGGTGTGTTATGGGAGGTTTAGATTCTGGAAGGGATGCAGGGAGTTACATCTCTAAGTTGTTGTCTTTAAAGACATGAAATTCTGCATCTCCACAGAAGACTTTTTGATGCTATTACAATATTCCTTGAAGAGGTTTCAATTCCAAAACTACTGTCACTTGAAAGTGACTTGTTATCCCTCTATCTAGTTTCAGTGAAAAGACACATGGCAGAACATATACTTAATCTTATTTGGAGGTTATCTAAAGGACAATATGCGCAGGTTGATGAAAAAATAAAAGTTCAGTGGCTACAAACACGTTTCACTATCAATGTGTTGCAGAATGTGTCTACCTGCAGGTCTTTGATTACCCCATGAGTAAGGCAGAAGGGCTTAAAAGCAAAACTTCTCACAGGACTAGCAGATCACTGACACTGCTCAGATACAGAGAGCATGCCTGAGTGGGGAAAACACCATTTGCATCTCAAAGAAGTAGTAAAATAATCAACACATTTCATAACCACTATCCATCATATTCGAGAAGTCGTGGCACTCTGGTGAAGTTCCCGAAGACTGGAAAAGGGGAAACATAACCCCCATTTTTAAAAAAGGAAATAAAGAAGACCCGGGAAACTACAGGCCAGTCAGTCTCAACTCTGTGCCTGCAAGATCATGGAGCAAATCCTCCTGGAATCTGTGCTAAGGCACATGGAAAACAAACAGGTTATTGACAACAACCA
>VZTO01012358.1:0-13250 GCA_013400615.1 Syrrhaptes paradoxus
AACCCTTTACATCAGTGCAGGACCAAGCATGGCTCCAAATACAAACTTAGAGATAATGATACCTAATGCTTTTCCACCCAGTGACTTCAAATTGTTCAACGCATTGGATATCAAGGTAAGCACAGGTTATTTAATATAATTTTATTAGCTATATGAATTCTATGAAAAAGAGAAGCAGAGCATAGCAGAACTAGGTACTAAGCATGTGTTCAGTTTCTATCCATTTCTTTCAAACATACCTTATACCTTAGGTCCTTATTAGAGTCCCACTGAATTCAGTGAATCCATCTGTGCAAAGCTTGATCCTTGGAATGCATTTGTATTTGTGTTTGTCAATTCTTGCCTGCTATTAAGTAGCAGAATACAGTGTATTCAAACAAATCAAGGAATTTCTGCAGTGGGTAATTCTTTAAAGACTCTAGTCCATCAGTCTTAATTATTTCATACCAAACAGAACATTCATTGTTAGGCAGAATATATAATATACTGTCTTTCCTTTGTAGAACATTAATATTCATAAGAATCAGATAAAATAGGGTGCAAGAGATTCCATATGTCTAAATATGTCTAAATATGCTTACAGTAATTGACTCAGATGAGCACAAATACCTCAAGCTCTTTTCTGGTTTAATCATATGTACTTCCTAAAATGTTCTGTGTCACTCGGTGAACATGGAAGCATACGAGTTAGCTAGAGTGAAGCAGAGTGAACAAGAACAAGATGATCTTCAGCCCCATGTGTTTTAGAATTCTGAAAGTAAAAGTTACATTCCTTCTGAGCTTTTTGCCTTTCAAAAATCTGTATTCCAATCATTATTTGGTGTTTAAAATCTACAAGTGATTATGCTATTTTTATTTCCAGACAACAGTTGGAGAGTGCTCCTATAGTAAATATCCCAGAAACTGTAGTGCAGCAGAAAAAAATGAAAACATATTAAAGGATGTTGTCACTTTCTTTTCAAAGCCTGCTAAGAGACAAATGGTAAGGTCTGTCTTTTGGCATCAGTAGGAAATAAATGACTAAGAAATCAAAAATTATGCATGTGGGGAAAACAGTCTTAATATTAATTATATGAAGTATGCAGATCAAATATTTATTGTCTTTTCCACATCAAAAAAAGTGCCATCTGATGTAACTAATAGGAGCCAGGTTCAAAAAAACCAAAAGTAGTACTTATGGTAGAACTTCTTACTGAAGGGTGTTGTGAATGCTAACAATAAGTGAATTCCAAGGGAGACTATACAAGTCCTTAAGAATAACAAAATATATGGAAATCATTTTTGTCTCGGGAAGTTCTTATTAAAAATACTTGAGAGGCTGGGAGAATATCATACATGTCCTGCCTGTTCAAGCTCGTCCCTCTGTACCTGCTTATGGACCCTGCTGGAGAGCAGGTGCTTGACTATGTAGCCCAAATCAGAACTGCTATTCTGGTATTAAGTTTTTGAGGGTTTGTTCTCATATAAATATGTGTCCTGTGACTTGTGTTTGATAAAGTACAATTTCATTTAGCACTTTCATCTTGAAAGAAGCTGGACATTTTTAGATATGTTAATTTGGGACTTTAAGCACGTTACAAGGAATATCAACGAATGATTGAGAGACAGCCTGCACTAGAATATCAAGTCATAACATAGGCAGTGCAGTCTTGGATGAAGAATATAATCGTGTACAAGTGTAGGGATCAGTCTGTACTGTTTGTACTGGATATCATATAGTCATTGTCATTTATCATTCCTGATAAAAGCTAACTTGAAATAACAGTGTAAAAACAACGCCATATAACCAAGTCATGACAACTGTTGTTTTTCCGTCCAAAAATATTTGAATTTTTAAGAAAAATGACCTGCTGTCATCTATCACAATTAAGTTGGTCCATTGTACTGGTCCTTTAGCACCTGTGATGGATGACAACCTAGAGTTACACCCTGACCTTTCAAGAACTAACGTGAATCTTTTTGGTTTACTCTGTTCCTGAGTGTCTTTATCTTTAATATGAAGATGATAAAGTTGATAAATCTAAGTTTTAATCTTTCCCGCCCTTCTACAGTACTGCATGAAAAATGACAGCCTTTGCTTACAAATATATTGCAAGCTTGGAAATATGGAAAGTGGAAAAGAAGCAACCATTCAGTTGCATCTGGAGGCTACTCCTTCACTTTTAGAAATGGTAACACATGAATTTTTAATACTTGAGAGGAATATTTGAAGGCATATTTGCAGTATTCTCTGCATATAAATTCTAGGTATTAATATATTTTTGCAAACAGTGTGATTAAATCCAAATCTTTTAGGTGTTTACCTACTTTATGTTTTCAAGGCTGTCTCAAGGTGATATATGAAAAATAAAAACCACTGAAACATTTGTATTTTAGATTATCACTTTATTTTATAGTGTGTACTGCTTCACCTATTCTGGCTGGGTTATGTAGGACTGGGATTTAATTTCAACTCATAATTGTACTTTTCTAAGAAAAGCAGTGTGGATGTGGACTTAAGTAAAATCCAACTGGGCTTCATTCCAGCTTCTGGTACTAATTTGTTTTGTGATCAGAATAAGGCACCATTGTGTGTTTGTGTGAGATTCTGTTTCTGTGAGCAGCTGTGTTACCATTTTTGCTGAGTAGGAATTAATGTGTTGAAATTATTTTTTTAAAAGATAGGATTTTTTTTTTAAATCAGGATGATGCATCAGCATTGAAGTTCGAAGTAAGAGCAACAGCCTCACCAGAAAAAAATGCAAAAGTTATTGAACTACACAAGGACAAGCAAGTTGCATATGTAAGAATTCTCTTAATGAATTTGTGACAAACTTGTTGAAGTAGAAAAACCAACAGGAATTACAATTGTAGAATTCTATAAATATCTATACACAGGCAATGAATATAGCGTTAATTATTTAAGAACATAATTAATTTTCTTAGTTTGCTTTAGTGTCTTTTAGAGGGGAAAAAAAGTCAGTCAGCACTAAATTTAATTTCTGCTTTCCAGGTCTATTTGGAAGGAGTGCACCACCAAAAGCCAAAATACCGTGTTACTGTGCTAATTATTGGAATAGGCTTAATAGTTGGTGTTACCTTGTTTTTGCTTCTTTCATTTATATTATGGAAGGTAGGTTTTCAGTATTTGTCAGTTTTTCTCAAGTCAGGACTTCACACTGTTTGTGGATCTTTGTAGCTGCTAATGCAGGTTAAAGAATAAATATTTTATTATGATCTGTCCTTTCTAAAGAAATGTAGTTCCACTTGTAACTTGTGTTTTTTCAAAATACTTCTCTGTTTTCCTTCATTTTATCTTCTGCATATTATATATCTTGTGTTATTCAACACTGCAAACCCCTTCCCTTGTTTTATATGGCAGCTCATTTTTGCAAGTGATTTATATAATTTAATGGTATCAAATGGATCATTTTCTGGGATGGTGCTCCACATTTAATGTCACTTGAAACATGATGAGTAATAGTCTACAACAGTTTCATGCCAGAGTAAAATATTTAAAGATTTTAAACTGCAACATAAATGCCAAAAAAATCCTGTGTGTAAGTAAAAAAGAAAACTATCAAATACACAGCTTCTCTGATGATTTTATAAGAGATTGTTAACTTCTTTACCTACATGTAGACTTTATCCATCCATCATTTTTCCCAGGGAAGTGGAGAAATGAATCAAATTTATCAGGAAAGTTTTATTATTCACATTTTAAAAAATACTGGGTTCTGTGAACTGTTACAGTTCACAAGCCCACATGTCCTTCCTCCTTGCAGGAGAGTAATTAGCCTCCCAAAAAGTAGGAGAAAAAGCAAACCCACTTTTTTGATTGATGAGTAATGCTCAATTACGTGGTATGACAAAGTAATGGCAAATACCGTTGTTCATAAACACCATATAAATATGCATTTTATTATAGTTCATCTTATATGGTTTAGATTTGATAAGAAAGATTTGCTGACAACAGATTCCAAAATTATGTATTTCAGATTGGCTTTTTCAAAAGGCAATACAAGCCAGTCCCTCAAGACAAGAACAGAAGAGACAGCTGGAGTTTTACAACTGGGAACAAAGATGACTAAGAATGCAAATAAACATTTGATTTTTAAAATGAAGAATTTAAAATTCAGGTTAATTCACAGGAGAAACATCAGTGACAAGAAAACTGGTCTTGAGCTCACTCACTGTTACAAAATACACTTCATTTCCTTGAACTGTATGGAGGACTACACCTTAGAGTACTGTTGTTTTTCTAATACGAAAATAGTAAAACAGTTTGAAGTCTCACAGTAATATTTGAAATGCCGTATATGTATCTGGTTTCAAGCAAACGGAAGAACACTAAAGATAAAGAGAAGAATTACTTACCAGAAAGAAGAATTTCTAGAATGTTTGGAAAATCCTGGAAAATAAGATCTCAAACACATTAGCATGAGTTATTATCTTCATTTTCAAGTTTCAATAATCTTTTGGTTAGACATTCAAGAAGAAATTCTCCCTCATCTTGCTTTGGCAGTTTTACAAGGGTAAAGTAGCTTAAGCCAATAGAAGGACCGTAAGTAGAGCGCACAAATGTAGAAAACAGCTATCGGAAGCTCTCTTGGGCTTTGGCTTCACAGGCACAGCCACAACACTGCACAGACTTAGACACTGAGGCAAGCCAGAACCAGGAAGGTCAGAGGTAGATTCAGATCAAGGAATTCTGTGGGATAGCCTAGATATGCAGCTCAGAATCCTCACTAGGCTGTAGAAAAGAGTAATGTATTGGAGATCATAATTTGTAGCCATCTTTAACATGGTACTTGCAAGCATGACAGAATTGCTTGTTTCATCTTTTCCTTAGATATTGCTGCCATGGTATTTTGGATTTCTCCAATGAAATATTTCTATGTGGAGCTTTTTAAAGCAAGTATTTATTTTTATTTATTTGAAGATTTTTCTATAGTTTAGCATAGTAGTATTTAGTACTGCCATTCTTCCATGATCTGAAAAAAAAACCAAAAAACAACTTCACATGATGACAAAACAGCAAAACACATACCCAAAAGACTCCAAATACCAACCTTNACAGAATTGCTTGTTTCATCTTTTCCTTAGATATTGCTGCCATGGTATTTTGGATTTCTCCAATGAAATATTTCTATGTGGAGCTTTTTAAAGCAAGTATTTATTTTTATTTATTTGAAGATTTTTCTATAGTACTTAGCATAGTAGTATTAGTATTGCCATTCTTCCACGATCTGAAAAAAAAAACCAAAAAACAACTTCACATGATGACAAAACAGCAAAACACATACCCAAAAGACTCCAAATACCAACCTTGCAGGGCCAAATTTTATCTAAAGATGTATCACTCTTTACCTGAAAGTACTTAAGGAAGTCATTTGGAGACCTAGCTTGTGTTCTTGTGAAGTTTTCAGATAAATACCATCCAAACAGGCATCCTCAGAAGCCACTCAGTGGAAATGACTGAATAGAAACATGGTTCAAACCACTGCTCTGCTACTACAGGAAGTTTCTTCAGCTAGATAAGTTTGCACTGCCACCTAGCTTTGGTGAAATAGTATGATCCAGGGAAAAAGAATGTTACTTTGCTCCCCAGTACAACCGGAGAAGGTACAACTTTTTCAGTAACTGAATTCATTGCAACAGCAGTATGCAACAACATGGCCTTTCTTGCCGTGCCTTTGATGTCCTTCTGAACTGCAGGGAAAAATGAATGTAATATGTACATACACGTTGAAGCTGCCCCATTGTATGGGAATTAGTCTGAGACTCAAAACCAATACCGAGTACCTTCAGCAAGCACTTCTGCTAATAGAGTGTTTGGGGCCATAAAAGCCACATTGTCCACAGATTCTAAAGGTATTGGGGACCATTCTGCTATTTCGTTTCACTTCATTTGATGCCAAAGATGTGGATTACGCTAAAGTAAATTTTCTTTCTAAGATCTTCTGCAGTGTAAGGGCAAATGAATGTGCCTATGTTTTTTTAAAAAAAAAAAATCAAAATCAAGTATGTGAAGAATGAAATATTTACTTGCAAGTCTGTGAAAATATACACAAAATGCTTATCTTCCAGATGGCTTTAGTGAACTTTTGCACTTTAACCAAAATATCTTTGAACAGAAAATAGTTTGATATTACAGCATATTGTGAAAAATATACCTCAAATACTGGAAGAAGTATTAACATTCTTTTTAGTACAAACAATGCAAAGAAGTGAAACTAAAGCATTCTTTTTATCTTTGAAATAGTTTACATAAGTCAGTACATGTGATAATGTTGCCTCAGAAATTGTATACTTCCTATTCAGATTTTATTATTAACATGTAAATGTTGGCTGCCTGTTCTTAGGATATGAAGCAAAATTCAATTAGCTTTTATAAACCAGGTTGACAAAAATGGATGTACAATGTCCTGATGGTGGCAAGGTTTTAAAGTATCACTCAGTTTCATTTTATTAAAAAGAACCCCAACAAGGTAAGCACACGAATGCTGTTTCTTCTGCAAGTTGAATTATTTTGTTAATTTTCAGTTATGTAATAAAAACAGTTAAATCTACTAAAGGTAGCTGGAATCTTCTTCTTAAGCAAGTTTAGTTTGAATTCTCTTAACATATTAGAAATATTCAGTGTACTATAGTATCAATTATAGTAGTTTAACTGGAGACTACTCACTGCAACTCCAACAAGTATAAACAGAAATGAGGTTCCAACTGGACATTAGTAAAAAATTTTTCTCATGAGGACAGCCAGGCATTGGAACGGGGTGCAGTGAGGTTGTCTTGTCTCCATCCTTGGAGCTTTCAAGGCCAGACTGGAGTGGGTCCCTGAGCAACTGGATCTGATCTCATTGTTGGACCCACTCTGGGCAGGAGGTTGGGCCAGAGCCCTGCTGGGGCCCTGCCCAGCCCAAAGGATGCTGTGAGTCTGGTTCTGCTCTGCAGCCAGTAACTCCAGTGCAAAGAGCAGAACCAGCTGTAAGATTCCTACAACAATTGCCTCTGAACCAGGCTTTTCATTGTCTGTGGCTCTGGCCTTTACTACTGGCCAGGTTTGCCTGTAGAAACTACATGTGATTTCCAACAACAGCTTGTTCTTAGGAGACTAATCATCATCTGCATTACATTAGGTGCAGTGCTTCTTTGCCTTGCATGTTTATCACCGGTAAGATTTTTTTGCAAGTAGTATTTAAAATATTGTAGCTATAGATCCCATGTAAAGGCTTAGGGCCTTGATTTAACAACATTTTAAGTTACTAGATTTCATGTTATACTCAACTGCTTACTGAAGACAGAATTTAAAGCAACTCATTCTAGCCATGAGACAATGCAGCTTTCATACCATTATTTGTCAGCCACCTTCTGAACTATTCATAGACAAGTGAACAGGAAAACATTATCTCTCTGGTCCTGCAGATGGACAATCATGTTGGTCTGCTACTTTCAAACACACCAAAGAAAGCCAGTTCCCAGAAATAATATAGCCTTAATTTGCTGTAATCTCAAATAATTGTATTTAATAAGTTACAAACAAACAAAAAAAAACCCCAAACACACATGAAAATTATATTTATGCCCTATAAGGAAGTTACAAACATTTAATTCAGCTTTAAGTTATTTATCATAACTTTATTCTCAACAACAAAAATTAGCTGAATATCATTTCAGTTCTAGGATAGATAAAATATTTTAAAATCTTTATTTTGTACAAAGAGTAGTCTTTAAAATACATTTCAACAAAGAAAAGCCGTATAAGACATCAGCATATTCTTTTGTATTACTGTTTGACTAGAAACAATTTGAAAGCAAATACATTAAGGCAACATTAAAAATCATACCTAGAAATGGAGGTACTCGATTAAAAAAGTCTTTTAGCCACCATTCTTCAGCATGAGGTGGTACCATACCTCCACTCACCAGCTCTATTTGAGCTGAGTTACCTAACAACACACATAGCAGAAGCAGACTTGAAAGTATCTCATACTTCATTTATTGCAAAACCTAGAGTAATTTTAAGGGAAAATATTTTTTTCTGTTCTGATGGACCCTTCTCAAACCCCAGATTTATAAGAGACCAATATAATCAGTTTTCATTTTTTCTTTTTAAGCCTAAAGTTTCTTTACAGTTAAATACAACCTGATAAAAATATATAACTTGATGAAAATTTTAAACAAACATCCCAGTTAAGGTGTTACAATAACTGAATTCAGTGAGTGAAAGACTGGGAACTTGGAAAGCTGACCATAGAGGTGAGAAAAGGATTCTTTAATACAGAACTTGCAGTGTGTCCCTTCTATATGCAACTGCACGTTGCTTGGGAACTCGCCAGGTCATCAGTGTTCACTCCATAGAGATTAATAAGTTGAGGATGCACCCTGTGAAGTGAGGAAGTCAAACTTTTATCAATTTAATTAACTCATACAATGGCGTGCCATTTTGGGAGGGGCAGGGGGAGAACAAATATGTATGAACTGCTATATGGAATAAAATCAGGTGAATTACATTTTCACAATTCCTATAAGAGCATCTTTGGAAGTGTATATATACCCTATAACGTGATCTGCCTTTTACTTTACATACCAGACTGTTCCTCTGAGCTCTGTACCTTTAACTAATCCTGTGTACATTGCTGAAGAATGAGCCACCACTCATAAGCCTCCTTTTTCTCTCTCTGGTCACAGTCTTGTTGATCCTGGATATGGAGACTATTCTCAAGCAGCACTGTTTCCCACAATTGAACAACTCCATGTTTTTATTAAGGTTACACACAGGGATTTCCTTATCCCCAAAGGAGCTCCTCCCAGGAGTCACAGACCTTTATCTACATCTGTTCCCCTCTAAGAAGAAGAAGGATAAAGTAATGGGCAAGAAAGAAGAGGTGGAGCTGGAAGCTGATGAAGCACAAGAAAGGAAAGGCCAAGCGGGTCATAACAAACCTTTCCAAAGATGGGCACAGGGCAAAGGCCCAAACGGTGGCAAAGGGGCTAGACTGGGCCATGCACAAAAGCCCACAAAAGCACCATTCGTACAGTATTTACAATGCCCAGTTTTGGTGTCATCTGCATTATACACATTTAAGATTGCAGTAGTAATCTGTTCCAGGTATACAGTCTATAAACTTAATACTTGGCCTTACCGAACATGAACTTCTGATGCTTCTTTCATTAAGTCTCCATCTATATTCCAAGGGTAACTTCCTTCTGCAGCAGCAGCATTCAAATATGTATTTTCTTTGGCATCAAGCCCCATTTTAAGTCTTGGTTGTACTTTTACTTCTTGAACTGTGTAGGTCTCAACAAAGGGAAAATTGAACTAAACAAAACACAGATATATATTAAGCGAAGATGAAAGATAGTGGTGGTAGCTTAGCAACAAACTGGATTATTTGACATTAAAAAGCTTGTTTGCTTTTTTTTTTTGTCTGAAGTAAACGGGAACACTTAACTCTAGCTTTGACCATGTGAGGCATTATATATTCCAGCTCGGATTTATAGATTAACATGCTATTTTTATCCTAAATATTGCCTCAGAAAAATGGTAGTGTTCCATTTGCATTCCCTTATCAGACTTGTTCAATTTACAGGTGAGGTGGTATAGTTTGCACACTCCAAAATAGCACATGCTTTCAGAGTACATAAAAATCCAAGCAGATTTTTTTCCTGTGCTCTGTTCATCATTACCAGTAATCCTGTCCTAAATGAGGCTAGTTAGAATTCTAGGAAATGGTCATCTTAAATTTAAAGGAGGGATATCTCCTTGTCTAATTTTTATATACAAAGGTAGAGAGAAAAGCAAAGCCCTCCTCCAAAAGCATAACTGGAAAGCAAAAACTATTTCCTAAATGCAGCTGGTAATGCTATCACATGGAATTGTCATCAACCGCTTCCCCAAACTCTGTTGATGAACTCAAGCCTAAACCTTCTTGTAAAAGTGATTTCACGTAATCCTGAAACATTTGAATGAGTACCAGTGTGCTTAGTCTATGCACTGGGTATTTAGGACAGCAGTAAGGCTCTGTGTTTGGATGATTCATTTTTCTCTTCAAAGACAGAGTAACAACCACAATTTTGAAATACAGTTCTGCAAACATTCATAACAAGGTGGAATGCATACTTGCTAAAAATCAATGGTCGTAATCCACTGCCACCATCATAGCAGGCAGTGATCTGCTGAAATTACGGACTTTACTTATTTCTTACTTGCAAAATGCCCCCCCTCAGTCTGCATTCTTGTTGCACAGCATGCATTTCCTTTATTGTGGTGAAATGGTTTTACACCCATAAAACTATGGTACAAGACAAATACAATTTAAACCACAACAGATGGGCTGAAATAGGCTAATCGGTATTAGTCTAGTGATTTAAAAAAAAAATCAGATAAAAAGGGGGCTAATGTATTCTGACAGGAAGCTAAGTCTCCTCACAAGGATGCTAACATTAACTCTTGCAGTATGTCTACCTTCATGATTAACTGTTCTTTTCATAATCACCAGAAATAAATTAACAGTACCTGATCTTTTACGCTGGCATATCTTTTCAGGTGTTTTATAAACTCTGTTCGAGAAGTATTTTGTACAACAATAAGAGCCATGCTTCCATTATTCAACCTGAAAAGCAGAACAATTTAGTTTCTAAAGGAAAATCCATTCATCTGGAAGTTTAACAGGCCCTTCAAAAGTCTGGATTAAAAAAAAAAAAAAAGCTTTACCAAGCATAAATTAATAGAATAGTCTCAATTTTTCTTTAAATCTTTTTGGCAACCGCCTCTCACAGATCAACATGAAGTATGCAGCTGTTATTTAGCATCTATGTATTTATAGCATACCGTGTAATAATAAAATTGTACTCCCTTATCAATAGCTATAATACATACAATTTTAAAATCTGCCTTTCTACTTAA
The DNA here is from genome assembly GCA_013400615.1 of Syrrhaptes paradoxus. Classification (NCBI taxonomy): domain Eukaryota; kingdom Metazoa; phylum Chordata; class Aves; order Pterocliformes; family Pteroclidae; genus Syrrhaptes; species Syrrhaptes paradoxus. The sequence goes on from VZTO01012358.1 coordinate 10,892, forward strand.
CAGATGATTTTTAAACATCGGAGAACACAAATTTATCTTTATGCTTTTCTCTCCAGCAAAGTATAATGATTACCATAAATGCTGTGAGGCAGAGCTTTACCAAGAAACCATTCCCATGATGCATGCAAGCATATCCCCATCATATAACCCAGTGCAGATGGGTTCATTCACCTCCTCCATTAACACTCACGTTGCCCTGACAGAGATCCTGATCTTCAACTATGCAACTACTCAAGGTCTCATAGCAATTCCCAGTACAGGTCTACTTACACCTTTCACAAGCACATGGAAGTTAAAAAAATATAGAGATTTTGTACAAGAGACATATACTAGATATCAATCAAAAAGATACCCTACAGTGTAGATGCCAAATGGTATTCAGTCACCATTTATATTGTAACATCGTTGAGAATTTGAGTCAATGCGCTAGTATCAATTCACAGATTCCTTAATGCAACTGTACCTTGTCACAGAGGGTAATTACCTGAATCTCAATACAATCATTCCTAAGTCCCATTTCAGTTACAGAGACAAATCAATGCTCAACAAGAATATCTGGTGAACATGGCAATCACTGCTGAGATTGTATTTTACATAGGGATCATGTATTTCATATCTTCTGAATATATATGCATTCATATATATATTTCTTTATTCAGCATGTATGCTTGGAAAAATGTTAAGAATGTTTAAATAAAATACTTCCAGCCTACCACCACAGATCTCTCCCCACTCATAGTTCTCTGGCCACTGAACAACTGCATCAGGAATGTTCTCAAACTATGATACAGCACAATCTAGGAAGGTAATTTTTACATAGCCATTAAACAAATCACCTGGCATAGCATTACTTTGCTGATTTTGAAAACAGCGATGGTGAAATTGAAAAAGTTGCCTCCCTGTATTTGCTGCAATGAAAGGGCACAGCAAGCTAGTGGGCAATGCATTTGGCACTACGACCTTTTATCTTCAGAGATGACTAAGAATTCTCATTAATTCTCTTGAAAGTCCAACCTGCAGAGAAGCACAACATCTATGCTGTGAGAAAAAAAATGCCTCACATGGCTCACATAATGCAGTCAGTCAAATGTAGCTTGACATGTTTCTGCAAAATTAAACTAATATAACTACAGTTACAAGCAGCAGTCAAAGCTTTCATTCCACTTCAAATGTCTTCACATGGCAAAAACCTCTTGGGGAAAACAGGACAGAGTGAAAAAACTTAGTTAAGCTTAGCTGAAGCTTCCATAATGGGATGAGTCTCTAACAATTAGTGCAACATTTAGGTTTCCTGTGTTGAAAAGCTTTACAGTTGCTATTCACTATGAGAAACAAAGCACCTGCCTGAAGAGTCTACTCCTCCTACCTTACTAGCTGACTGCATGCCCAAGATTATTTTTAAAAAGAGAGGGGGAAAAAAAGGATGTCCTAATATGAAGAATAGGAGGATCCACTGTGCAACTACACTGCAGGAGAAACAGGCTCAAAGTTGCAATAATTGCATGGTGTTGTCATAAAATTCCCTGTCACAGAGAAACACATGCCAGAAGAGATGGGAAGAGAAAGCAAAGCCAAAAAAAGACTAATTTATTCTATTTTTTCTTGTCAGAATTTTTCTACTGACCAGTATATAACACACTAAATGCTGAACAGTAAGTTCCTAAGAGGGGACAGCATCAGGGCACTGTCTTGAGGTATATGAGGCTTGGCAGGACCGCTGTAGCAAAGAAAACTTCTCAATAAGAGTTTCATCAAAAACGTGGTTCTACATTGATTCCAAGAAGTCAAATTCTATCAGATTAGCCAGTAACTTTGAAGAAAAATACCTGATCAGTTCTAAGCCACATCTACTTCCAGCTAACGGTAATCAAATGAACCAAAACAGACTCATTGCATAAGTTTCCCCGAGTGTTGGGTTTTTTTTACAGATACACACACACATATACATATGAGATTCTGATTCTATTTTGAGGGATCGTGTTGTATTTCATGTACAACTACAAAGTTTGTACTTGCTATTCTGCTTAATCGTCAACTGGATGCATCAAGTACAAATATTTATCACCTGATAACTGTTTTGATCACCACAAAGTACATTCTCAACAATGAGCTAAAGGCAAAATGAGTCAATATCAACACCCAGATTACACGCTCATTTGTTTCCCAAAACCCAACACATAGAAGATGTATTTCCCAAGTCCAGGGGAAGGAGGGAGGGGGAATGTGGTTAAAAAAAAGAAAGTAGGATGACAAAGAAGACAACTGTGAATTTCAGTTCTTCATGACAAGAGAAAGATTCATACTTCATTTTTGCTGGATGCAAAGCAGAAGATGAGGAACATCTTTATATTTGAAAAAA
>VZTO01012362.1:0-45743 GCA_013400615.1 Syrrhaptes paradoxus
AATATTTATATATTGTATAACTTAATCCCTCCATTTTTTACAAGTGTCTTAGTTCTGGGTCTATTGACTTTTTTTCTAAATTCACTCATTAGTCTGGCCATTGTAACAGGCTCTTACTCCTGTGCAAAGCTGAGATGATAGTTTTTGAAGCTGCCATTCTCCACAATGGCTAGGAAGAGGGAGGAGAAAAGGACGGGGAGCCAAGAGCTGAGGAGAAGGATGTAGTGGAATGAAAGATGATCAGGGAAGGGAAAGGGAGAGTCTGTTTTGTTAATGCTGTTCTGGCCACCTCTCATGTCTTCCTTTTGAATTTTTTAAGTTCTTCAGCTGTATGTATTTAGCTTTCTGGCTGTTTCTGAGTTTTGGCTACCCAGCCTCTCTCTTTGCATCTTACTTTCTTTTTTTTTTTCCTTTAAGAAACTTCCTTAAGCTTTTCCGGCCACGTCTCTCTCACACTGTGTGGCTGCTTCTCTTAGCTTCCTTGCCAGGCTCTCAACCAGGGCTGCTTGGCTTAGACCTCCCCCTACTGCTACACGCAATTGTGAAGCTTCAGAAATCTGCAGCATGATATGGGCATAGAGCATCAAATGTGTTTATACTGACAATGGGGTGTTTTGTCTCTGCTAACAAGGCAGGGTGATGAAGAATAATGTGCCCGGCCCCCTTCTTACTTCACAGATCACACAGCAAAAATCTGCCTGGACAGATCTGTTGCCTCCCAGCTTTAGCTCTCCTGGGCTATTAATATGCAATGAGGGACACAAGGGCAAGACAGTTCCCAATACACACTCAGTGCCAGTGCAGATGTCTTCAAAGGGCAACACGAAGTTTAAGGTAGCAATCTCCACATTCTGCTATTTAATTCTTGGGGTCTAAATTCTAGGCAAGGAGAATAATTTAAGACAGTTCATGTACACACATATGCATTTATCCATCTACTAGCCAGTCTATCTACAAATGTTTTGATGAGGTTGACAGTAACGTGTATTCCTGTGATCCTAAATATCTGCATGAAGGCTCTGTAGACACTTTGTACACTCATCTGTATAAATAGCCTTAAAGTAGGAGAGCATGGGAATTACAAAATCAGATTTATAAAGCTGCTTCCTGTAGCACTGCCTCAGAACTCAAAAGGAATGCATTTGACCAATGCAATTAAATAGAAGCTTAATCTTAAATATACACTCTGGCATGAGAATGGCACTGTTTATTTCACTTGTAACATTCGTTCTGAAGTGCAAACACTGTTTCTACTCTAGTGAGAGCAGCACAAAAATCATTTACCCATTAGTGAAGGAGAACAAGAGAACAGAGGTGTCAATGCCACAAAGTTACAGACACGCATTCAAACGTATAATGGCAAAACCATCCCAGAAGGCAGGAGAGAAACTCCCCACTCCAGTACGTAAAAGATGAGAAATGTATCAGCTTGTTGAGTTCCTCATTCATCAGCATATAGTCACAGAAACATTAGGTGCATGTACTGTTGATTAATTGTGCTGAAGAACTAAAGCATCAAAAGGCTGGATTGTCCTTTTTTGCTCCCACCTTCTTCTCCAGTTTATTTAGCCAGAGACTGCCCACTGAACCTCAGCAGCACAATGCAGTCTACAGAAGTCTTCTGCACTCACTGATACAAGGTACTAGTGACTAGGGAAAGCAGGGAGCCCTTGAGAAACTCCAAATCCCTCGTAAACTGTCTTGGTTTTGNGACCTGTTACCTCCTCTGGCAAGGCTCTCCTTTTGTATTGTTCTGGCATCTCTGTTGCTTTTGTACATAATCCCAAGCATTGTCTGGCTTTTGATCTTTGTGTTGACACTGAACACGATACCCTGAAGATAAAGCACATTGGAAATATAAGAAAAAATATGGTCAGATTCTTTTTTTAGCATTTCAGTGAGTGTGATTTGGGACTTTACTGCAATGCTTCTACTGTTTCAGTCTGGAATATGGTTAAAACCCAGTCCTGCTCTCAAAGTCAGAGGTCAATAACCATTTGTACCCATGACTGAACCTTTAATTAAAATTATCAATATTTTTTTATAGGCCTGCTCTTCTCATAGGGTCTTAAAGAGCTAGCTAGCTATACATTGTAAACAAAGGAATCCTTCTATATGCACTGAAGGTCCACTACTTCTTGGATGGTCCTTGAAAGAGACTTAACAGCATATTGGAAAAGGAAGTAAAAATGAGTACATCAGCTGAAATCAGAAAACTGGAAAGTATCGGTACAATATAGTTATTTAAACTGGAATGCCTCCAGAACACTGGGATGATTATAAATCTGGATATTCTTGTAAGCCTTGTAAATGACTTAAACTCAGATGTGATAAATTATTCAGCCATACAGTGGGATCATTTTTGAACACTGCAGTACAAATTAGAGTGCTTACACATTAGAAAGACTTGCACATATCACTTTCTTCTCCTGCATTTCTTTTCTTTTAGCACTTCAGGTGTGTTCCATGTTTTGCAGGCAGAAAATCGAGCCATTGGTCCCCCAAAGGTGTTGCAGCCTCAACAGAGAAGCTAGGAAATGAAGGCACCAAGGAAAATCTGAATGCTCAGGGAAGTTCATGAGTTTAGTTGTCTGTGATTTGGTTTACATATCTTTTGACATGGACAAAGTAAGTGTGGGAAAAAATAGCCAAAAAAAAAAAATCAAAACCACCATGAAAGCAATGTTTTACTTGAAAGAATTATTTTTTTAAATTTCATTTTTGTGAGTGTTCCTTAGCTTTTTTCTAAGTCTGAGCAAATTAGATTAACAAAGGCTTACTAAGGAGATATTTTATCTATTTCAAGCCCTTTCACCTGTCATTGTTTAGAGACTGCCCAGTTGCCTTGATATGTGGAGCACATTGCATATAGCAATGAGTGAGTCCTGGTGATGGCAAAGGACTGAACTTGTCAGAAGAAGGGATAGTGGTCCTGCACAGGGGACAGAGCATCTGCCCTGGCTGGGGTAGTGAAACATTTGGAAATGTTGAAAAAAATCTAAGTTTTTTTCCCAACCTAAAAGAATTCAGGAAGGGAAAAATCAGAGTGAAATCTGCCAAGTCTGACAGTGGCCCATGATAACAAGTTTTGGCAATAAGATTTTCAGGGTAAAAACAAAACACAAAACACCAAAAAAAAATCCCCCAAAAAACAGAAGGAAGTCCCAAACCTCTCTTGCAGTTCATTGGTACAGACATGGACAGTTTTTTCCGATTCCTACGGGCATGCGCAGCAGGAACAGACACTACTGCTAAGTTTAATTCCATCAGATGTTTTTAAACTATATCAAGGCAAAAAAAAATCTAAGGCACATATGTACCAAATCAAACAAGTCCACTGAATTTTTAGTAAAATAGATAGACTTTAACATTGTTTATCTGTGTTGAGCTTAAATAGACATGAGTGGCTTTGTAGAATAAAAACGAATAAATAGCATCTCAGCTTCTACCCTTTATTCATTAAAAGGTCTCCCACTGAATACTTGTCTTTCATGCAGTTGATTCAATGCTATTCTTCCAGCAAAATGTCACTAAGGGATTTTTTTTTTTTTAGTACACCAAAATGCATCCCCTTGTCGTTCCAGGACCAGTCCAGTTTCCATTGAAGCTGATGGGAAGATTCCCTTTGACCTCCACGGAGACTGGCTTGTTTCATCCTATATTGCATAGCAGAGTTGCTTTACTTTCCAGAAGAGAGACTGTGGATCCAATGCTGCTCACCTTAACTTAGGGAAGCCATCCTTCATGGCATGGTAAGCATCGCTAGATTTACTAGTTTTATTTCTCTGACAACAACACAAATCAGGAAGTAAATCTACTTACAGTGGTATAAATAAAGCCTACATCACAAGGCCATACTTCACAGATTTCTATTACACATAAATAATGGTCAAATATTAAGTAAATCTTAATTAGTATCTCAACTCCTTTTTATTAAATTGCAATCAGGTAAACATGCAATTTATTTTATGCCATAATAGTGTCACAGAAGGCATTCCAGGGACAGAAAAGCTGTGTACCTTTAAGTTTTGAAACTGAGACTTTTTTACATGAAATAAATTTTGCCAAGTGAGTACTAAATTCCCCCCATTTTTCAGATGTTCCTCACTTCTGTTCTTACAGGATTTTCTAATTGTTTTATTAACATGCATTATTTATTTATTGGTTCTTTGCAGCTTGTATTTCCATAAAAATGAAGACAGCATATTTGTGCACTATCTTTCCTTCAGCAGAAGCAGACCACTTTCACAGCAGTTCTGTACAGATACAGAGCATCAAAAGCTGAGCAGAAAAGGTGGGGGTGATTTTGTGACTGATTATTACAGTGCAAAGAGGAAAATCAGCCCCTGTGTCCTTGACCACTTCCTCTAAATAATGCCTTAAAAATGGAAACCATGTGAAGTTAATTCTCTCTACCAGTTTGAAAGTTGGAGACCCTTAAGAGACATCCTTTTAAGCAGCAGCCATGTGAACAGATTGCTCTTGAATGGAACCAAAGTCAGTGCTTCCTTCCGTAACTGTTTCTTATCATATTGCAAGATTAGCTTTGAAAGACATAGAAATGGACCTGATAATGGTTATCAGTGAATGCACTTTGATGACTTAAGTGTAAGTTTTGTGGTCTTGCTTCCTGTGCGGTAAATAACTACATAAATGAAATAAGCAAGATACCAGGGGTGGTATTAATGTACTGCTTTGCTGGCAGTCTCACTAGGGATGCAAATGATGATTAAGCAGACGTACACACTGCACCTTTCAACTCCTCTGGTGTGTCTCCTTCCAGGTTTGCACTATTGCAGCTCTGTAGAGCAGTGTGGGAGAACTGGAGCAGTTCTGTGGAAAGGCAGAGGATTTTAGTCTCCAGGACTGTGATTCAGACACATTTTGCAGTCACAGAATTTAATATACATATGCAATTTAAATTAAAAAAAAAAAAAAAGACAACAACAAAACTGAATCAGCCTATTCTAGAACAGCCCTGGTCAGAAACAGGCAACACCGTCAAGGCTGTGCAGCTGACATGGCCAAGGATCCTGGCACCCATTGAATTGAAACTGAAGAAGCCATTCAGAAAGGGACTTTTGACCTTTTGACACATCTGAGCTTAGGCCACTTGACTGCACAATTTCTCTTATATCTGAACCACTTTCACAACCTCTCCACTGCCTGCAGGATCATTCATCCAAGAAAGCAAACATCACAGTAGCTATTTCTGCAATGGAACTGCTTAAATACAGACTTAAATACATCTGTGGATCTAGACCTAAATTGCAACAGAGATTACAATTTAGCAAGAACTTTTAGTCATTCAGGTACAAAACTCTTCATTTTTTAAACATGCAAATATTAACATGTTTATAGTGTGTCCAAAGGCAAACAATTCCAGGAGAAAAGGGTTTGAGCAGCAAGAAACTGCAGTCTCTCAGGAGCCTCTGAGCCTGTTTATGTGTGCGACATTGTGGAACATGGTGTGAATTATAATTGACAGCACAGACTGTGAAATTATGGTCCTTTTCTAACTGCTGTCTCTGTGCACTTGAGCCATGAGGTATCATTTCTCAGGAAAATGCATTTCTCATTCTTTAATCTGGAACCACTTTCATGTCCTACACAGGCTCCATCACTTGCCAGTAGAGTCTACCTCTTCCATAAGGATGCTGTCCAGATGTCTGTGACTTACTGTCTGGGGTCCTCATGGGGTAGAAGATACCCGACATTGGATCCCAGAACTTTATTGTCAATGCAGAAGTATGACAACAATAAAGCTTACTTCAAATTACTCATGTATTTCTCAGTTCTGTTAATAATATAACGTAGTGATAACCAACCTCATAATCCACTTGCAAAACTACATGTTACTAACTGACCACGAAATTTTTCCCATTGTAGTGTTCTGGATATTTCGTGCTCTGCAGGCAAATAGCTTTGGTTAAGGGAAGAAGGTCCTGAGAAGTTTCATGGGTTTGTGACAAGAACAGCTTGTCCGAGTCTAATTTTACCCAATAGTTGCATAAATGAATTTTTAAAACATGATCCATATTCTTAATGTCTAATCCAGGAGTGTGTGGTTTCATGCCGGGCTAATCCCATGGAGTAATATATGACTTAAAGCCTTGGATCAGCAAACTACTGAATATCAGTTATACCAAAATTATGGTGCCTGAGGATAGCTAATATAAATAGAAGCAAATGGCACACAAGCAAAGAAATATAAAAGACAGATAAACAGTAAGAAAAAGATCTCGTCCAAAACTCTGAAATTCCCTAAGATATCATTTAAAGACTTGGAACAAGGACTGTGTTAGTCAAAGAAGCAGATGTTAATTGAAAACTCCGTGTAAGGCAAGCCCAAGAGAAAGAGAAGTTACGCTTGTATATTTAAGTCAGAAGATTAAGAGAATCATAGTAGGGACACAAAAATGCTGGGGGACACAAGGTGCTTCAGCTAGCAGACAGCTGCCTCTTAGAAACCTGGCCCCACACTTCATGAAACTGGTTAAAATTTCAACAGAAAGAGCCCCCCAGGGTGGGAAGTCCTCTCTGCACATATGTTCCTGGGAGGCGTGAGGCTGTGGCTCTCTGGATTCTCCCACCTCTCTTTGCTTTGCCTGACACAAGGGGTTGCCAACCCAGTGCAGCCCCCGGCTGAGTCTGTGCTCACACGATCAGGAGCAAGGGCTGCAACAGCTGAGATAGTGGTTGATGTTCTCTTTCTGCATTACTTTGGGACCTACCTCTGCTCTTTCTCCAGCAGAGCAGTGGGACCCTCTTTCTCCCTGCCCCATCCCTCCTGTGCTAGGCTTGGGGCAGCAGGCAGAAAGCTGATGGGACACAACAAGAAGAGAGGCAGATTCCTGCTGTGAGCACCTGCTGTGCCAAGGAGCTGAAGAAATGTTGCTACAGCAGAGGAACACCAGCAACCACCAGATGTGAGGGATGATCTCCAGATGTTAGGGGAATGTCAGCCTCCCACAACTGGGAAAGGTGATTACCACCATAATGGCAGAGTCACTCTGTAATCCCTTCCTTTCTCCCTTATTTACTCCTGCCAAAGCAATCAGCAAGTTCAAAGCTGTCACTGAACTCAGACGAAAAGGGGATGATTACAGAGTGCAGTAATATTCTGCATGTAAACCAAAGCACTTCCCATTATGTAATGCAATGGCACGTACGTTACGAGCCTTTCGCTGTGTGCTACCCACAGCTAGTGGGAGTCTGCTCAGCTAGGGTGCCTTGGCTCTTCATCACATGCTAACCTCATATTGGCCTCTGGAAGCCTTTAGTTGTGTCCCTGAGTGTCAGTGCCAGCTAAGAAGGCAGTCATTATGCTCCTTTGGGTTTCTGCTGCATTGATGGTCCAAGTCTCTTAAATGACATTTGTAACACAGAAAATGCGCCTGTGCTTAGTTTTAGTTGATGAATTCAACAGCCAAATCTATCACTGCTTTTCCCCTGAATCTTGTGAAATATTATCCGAAGAGATAATCTGCTGTGATAAATAAAACAAAAAAAATGAGCTCCTCAACAGATGGTTTCACTATTAAAGTCTGAAATCAGAGCTGAGAAAAACTTTATCTGCTATGACACAACATCCCAGCAAACCCTGACAGATTTTTCCTGTTGTTCATATTTATATGATGAAAACAATCAACATAATATTTTTTTAAAAGGCAACCAAGAATCTCAGTCCAGCTTTTATTTCCAGATGTTCTTCTCTTTGCAACGGGAAACATAAGAACTCTCATAACAGGGTCAAGCTAAAGATGCATCTAGCCTAGTATCTGACTTTGAAAGCAAATAGTAGAGGGTGTTTCAGAAAGCATATAGAGAAAAAAGCTGGTACACCACTGTACTTTGCCTAGTCTAGCCTCCTGGTTTCTGGTGCATTTTCTGCTTACAATTATGTGATTTTAGTATAGCATTAGCCTTGCACACTAGTTAAGATTTAGAATAATCATAAGATTAGGCATCTTGGATGGATGGATGAAGTGGAAATTATTTTCCTTGAACACTGGGCAACCTGGTCTAGTGGGAGTTGTCCCTGCCCATGGCTGGAGGGTTGGAACTGGATGATCTTTAAGGTCCCTTCCAACCCAAACCATTCTATGATTTAAAACACATGCAAACCTGAAATCCATATATTATTAACATCTTCCCAAAATTTTTGATTTTTTAAAATTAAAACTAAAGGAGGCAGACAAGATCATTGACCAACAAAAAAACAGCTTACTTGAAATGCTAAGTGCTTTCACTTTCACTACAAATGTTGTGTACAACTCCACAAAAATATTTATTCTTTGCCTTTTCAATTCAGTGTCTGTTTTTCTATTGAATTTACCTTAAAAAAGCTATCTTCTTACCCCTTCTCTAAAAATGAAAGACAAAATCCCTGTTAACCTCAAAGGGAAAACAGCCACTCTAAAAACATGCATGATCAGGATGGATAGATAGATACATTAATCCAAACACTATATCCTACTTGGTCTATATTTGCATGGAAGTAGCTGCACATTTGAAATAATCATATTGAGTGACTCCAGGTTCGTGGCAGTATGATCAGGATCAGGCACCTTTGCCTAGCTGACTCTTAACACAGATACACTCTGTGAGAACAAATCCCCTGTCTTTGTCCAAAGGGATCTCTATTTCCAGTATGAGATCCCACACAGTATCCCACATGTACAAGAGAACACTGAAATGCTGTGAGAGAAAAAAAAAAAAAAAAAAGAAAGCTGGCTAGATCTCTTAAAAACACGTCATGAAGCTGGACATTTTAGGTTAAAAGTATAAAATAATTTCTTAAATGATAAATTGGTCTCTGCTTATGAATTTTATCCTGCTGGAAACAAAATAAACCACTATGTGCACCTTATGGTAAGGTTTGAACAAATATTAGTTAAAAAAACAAAAGTGCGGTCTCTTTTATTGCCAATTACAGGTTTACAAAGTTAAACAGGGAAAAGTAATACTATAGCCAAAACAGACTTCCAGAGAGCCCTCCAGAGTCTTACTTGCTGTTCACTGGACTAACATTAGTTATATTTTTATACCACAAGAATGGGAAGGGAGTATTATTAGGGTTTTGGTAGTTTTATGATCAGCTTCATATTCAGGATATTTTCTTCCAGAAATCTCTAAGTTTATGTGCAATCCTTAAGGAATATATCAATGAATTGGAATAAGCAGTAGTAGTATTTGTGAGGAAAAGAAAAAAGGCAGGCTCAGGGTCAATCTAGAAGTCAGATATAGCTGTAAAATTTGGTTCAACACATTCAAAGCAAGTTGCTGGCTTTCTGCTCCCTGTGTTCCAGGAAGAGAGCATTCTTTGGCAGGCACTTCATTCAGAGGTTTCGATTTATGGGAAAGAGGCTTGCCTCAAAGAGGTTATTTTTCTTGTTTTACCTCAAAAAAAAAAAAAAAAAAAAAAAAGAAGAGGTTGATTTTCAAGATGTTTGTTTCCATCCAGATAACCAGGAGTTCCTAGGCTTTTGGACTAAGGCACTCCTAGATGAAAGTGAAATCTTCAGAGCAAAGATCTTAAAAATGTCTGAAAACAAAAATACCAAGCCTTAACCAGATGTGTGCGGTCTTTCTGGACACCCACACTGATCCTACTGCTGTAGCAGCACACCCAGGGGTGCCCAGGTAAGCCAGGGAAGTACCCTGGCTATGTTTTTTGCACTTGGAGGCAAAGGCAACTCTGAATTGCCCATGGCTGCAGCATACTTGCAGCAGAATTCTCAGCTGTACTCACATTTCCTGAGTAGTAATACAGCGCCGTTAACCACAAAAGAAAAGAAAATATAATGGGCCAGATCTTCTGATTGAGGAGGCTATATCTCAGTTTTTCCAATCTTACATTGCCTAAAGATCCGGCCCGATACGTATCTGTTGTGAGATTTCCATAAAATACAGGGGTTCTTGGCCTATCTCGTTTCCTATCTCAGATTTCAGTGTTTTTTTCAAGAAGAGGCATTGTGCATTTTCCAGAGTTAGTGTGCAATAATGCCATACATATAGCAATGGAACATTTCTGCCATCAAGATTTACATGAGGTAATGCCATCTGCATCACATCTCTTTAGCTGTAGAGAAAATACTAAAATTTGAGGTCAAGATTGCAGGGATTAAGATTACTGTTTCTTTTAAAGTATACTTACTATAAAGGTGGAAACTTTAAGTGGGCTTGTAAAATGGAAGGATCCTTATGTCAGGCAATATTTTCAGCACGTTGCCTGTTATTGCATAGAAGATATTTAAAAATTAAGTAAATGCCCACCTTACCGTACCTTGATATATGTACCACATTTTCTTTTCCTGTTTGCTTGTGTTGCTGTGTTTGGTTTGTGCTGATTTAGGAATCCTTGTGCCTGATCTTAAAAACATTTCAGAAAGCAACCTCATATCTTGAATCCCAAGGCAGGATAAATCTCCCTTAACTTTAGATGTCTACATCGTGCATATCTTAGTTTGGTCACGTGGCCCTCTAAATCATGCATTCGTTTTGTCTCGTCCTTTGAACTGAATTTGAAAAAGCATGTAGAAGACCTCTAGGGTGGATTTTCTTTTTCTCAGAAAGAAGACAAGCTTCTAACAATTCAGCTGGAGACCAGATAGCATAAAGGGTTAAGCAGTCTCAACCACCAAAAGTGCTCAGCAGTACCTAAATCCAGACCTCCTCTCTATTTGTGGCAGTACCGCCACTTTCCTGCAGCTTTATCTGCCTCAGGGCAATAGTAGCATCTCTTCTATTTCTGCAAGCTCTGGCTTTGACCCTGCTGACAATAGAGCTATTTATCTGTACAAGGTCATGATTTGTTACAGATTTTATACATTTATTTTTATCCCATTCAAAGTTTGTGCTTAAAAACAATCCTCCCTGGATAAGAATAAGTAAAAACTGCTAGAGGAAACAAAAGGTTGAAATGCAGGGTTGGAGGGGAACAGCATGGCTTTTCTGCCTTTCTGGCCTGTATTTTCCCCCAAATTTTTCTCTTGGGCACCTCCCTACTCGCTCTTACCAGATTGTCTGAGGGGATCTTTAGTGGGTTTCTACATCCGGTTCCTCTGTTAAGTGCCATGACCTTCATCTTTTCAGCAGTGAGAACTGAAGCACTGAAATTCCATTCACCTGAGCTAGGTAACAGGCAAATCTGTCTCAAGGGTAGGGGACTGAACTGGGGTCCCCAGGGAAGGCAAAAGGCTCCATTGGGCCCCCTTATATAGATTACTTGGGATCGGGAGCCTGAACTCCACAGGAGTCAGTACATCATCTAGACACTATGCAGTAACAGCACTGCTTCTATGCATGTGAACATATCTAAAAAGACATTCATGATGTCAGTATTTGTATAGCTATCCATTCAGACTGATAGGACAGAAAAAGAACACTGAAAATAGCATTTCATAAAATTGCACTCTGGTGAACTGCTTTTACACGATCAGAGACGCTCCCCAGGTGGTGGACTAAGTGGCAAGTTTCTAGACTTTCACATCACTAGTCCGAAAACTTTGGCAAAGGAGCAGAGACATCTGCTGAAATTGAGAAATTCTTATTAGCTGAGTTCAGAATAGAGAAGCCTGCAGCTAATCAATGACACCACTACCACTATCATCACCCAGAGCTGCCAGTGCAGCCCAGATGAATTCAGAGTCAGGGTTTTAAAGACCTCATGATAACAGAGCTAAACACTGAGGACAAAAGAGATTAAGCAGAGGTCAATCTAGTCATAAATAAAGGAATAGATAAATTCTCCCCAAAGTGAGGCTGACTAATGAGAAACAGAAATACTGTGTGTTACTCAAACATACGTGAAGCTCGTTACCTCTTTTTGCCCTCAACTATGCCAGTGAACTAGACCAAAACAAAATTCTTGCTACTGAGGGTGTTGTTTCTGGACCTCGTAGTCACACCTGTTGAAAGGGACAACAATGCATAGCTGTATCAGAAACCCCCAACAAATCAAACAGGTGAAAGCTGCCAGGATATCTAGCCATTTGGGCTCCAGCATAAATGATTACTCAGGGTGTAACACGATGGTGGAGCTGTTCTTACATGCACGCACACGTATCAGCAAGAAGTGGGTAAGACCCACCAGAGAGATTTCAAATCTGCTGTCATTATCGTCTTTGGCAGAAGTTGCGCATGAAGTTTTAAACAGTTGAGATAGAATCAAACACAAAATAGTTCAGAACATGTTTTTCAATTGTATTTAGGAACCTAATTATTTTTTAAAATCTTATCTGACTGACTGTGCAGAGAGCTCTTTCCACAAAACAAAGCTATTCCCTTGTATACCAGAAAACAAGACAACATAGATCTCTGCTGGTGCCCGAGAGTTAAAAGACAAAAACTAACTTGGAAAAAACTCAGCAGTGAATCTGCAGAAAAACAAAAGTGGTATTTAAACTGCCTTGCACTTCCACAACCAACTGTGTGAGTAACAAAGGCAAGGGCACACTGTAACGCTATTAAAACACAGAGTTTTTTACTTCAGGCTGTCACCACATGCTAGAGTAAACTGAGAGTGAGGCCAGAATCAGGCCCAATTTTTTATACAGTCTCTGAATTGATTCATCTGCATTTTAGTCATTACTTCCATTGCCTTACAAAACTTGTCACTGCCACTAAGTACGGCTTATAATATCTAAGGACACAAATATTTATTGTCTCTACTCCCAAGACATTACATATATTGCTCTTGAACTGCTCTGACAAGGAGAAGTGCTTTCTTTGTGCCCTTGAAATGAGATTGAAAATGTGCTTTTAAATATACTTTTTGGCAGCAGGCAGGAGCAAGACAGCAACCCTTTAGGGTCTCCATAACATGCAGAAACACTACCTTCCTTCCCTAGTACCTTAGAGCTCCCATGGGACAGTCGGTAATTCGCTGCTTAGCACTGAGCATCCCTAGATGCTGAAAACCCCTTGAGGCTCCACCAATAGTCTCTGGAAACTCATACTTCACAGGACATATTTTTGCTGCAGAGCGAATGTGGTGCTGAGAAGCTCAACCCAAGCCTGGCAGCATTTAGCCTTTCAGAAGGCTAACCAGTATGAGAGCTGAACCAGCTCATGATGGCTATCTGGCTTCCAGAACCTCAAGTATTTCTGACCAGGGCTAACCCATGCCGAGGAGACTTGCTTATTGGCCAGCACAGAACTCCTTGGGCTACTCACATGGTCACATTGCTCTTTGCCCCTTGCCCATGCCCTACCTTGCATTTTGAGCACCTCGTTTAAAAATAAATAAAGACTGACTAAGTCAGTTTTGCTCTGGTGTAATGACACATGCATGGTTACGTGCCTGGCAATTTTTCACTGAATACATACAGAGGGAGCAAAATGTGTAAGTGCTTTTTCCTACTGTGTATATGATGGGGTATTACAACACGAGGAGGCTTGGTTGAAAGCAAGGCTCCAGTTCAAAGGAAATGCAGGTGGTTTTGATTGTTTCTGTAGACCAGAATGCCTGCTTAATAAGAACAAGCAAGTACATGCAGAATGCAGAGAATCAACAAACTGTTCTCATTAAAGGCTTTCTACCATAATGCGCCTACAGACACATGCACACAAAATTAAATAAATCTCACAACATTAAAATGTGTCCTGTCAGTTATTGTATTTCAGTTCACTCAGGGATAATTGATCAAGCAGTACATTCTTCAGTGATGTAATATAAGAAAACTGCCTCTTAATTGGCAATGGTAAGTATGTAATATGACAAGAATAACACATAGCATAGCTTCAATTCAGAGAGTATGTGTTCTGTTTACCAGGCCACCACTGAGGCTGATTACTTTGGTCAGCCATTCTTTCCATAGTTTTAATATAGCTGGTTAAGTAGTAAAAGATTCTTATTTTTCCACAGCTGCCACCTGTCTAGAGTACAATAGACACTTCTTGGCTGGCACCTGTTCTTACTGGAAATAAATGTACTGACTACAAGGTGGTCCTGATTATAGGAGACTAGAAGGAATATGTCATATGGAAGTTGTATTCTGTTTAACATCTTTGACAATGACCTGGAGCAGGTGATAGAGTGCACCCTCATGAAGCCTTATAAAGTGCAGATGACACTAAAGTGGGCAGAATAGTTGGTAGGCTTGAGGGCAGGGATGCCATTAAAACCTATTCCTTAATCTCTAACCTAAATATTTTTCCTGAAAATTTAGTTAACTAACCACAGTAGACATAAGGCCAGATTGTTCCCTTTCTTTTTGCATCTTTGGAGATTGCTATAATTTATTCTAATCTAATCTAGGCTATCAAACCAAATTCTTCCAAAGTTTCCTCTTAATTATTCATAGTTTTAGGCATCTAATATTCTCCTTGCCTTTCTTTCCACTTTATCTGGTTCCTCTGTCTTGAAGCATGATGTTGGGCTTTTACCAGTATTGAATAGTAAGAAAAGATTATTTCATTTGTCTGGTAGTCTATATATCTGTTCATACTTTTCAGTATAACGCTTGACTTCTCTGATGTAGTGTCTCTCTCCAAGAGTGGCCAAATAAGACACTGCACATGAAGTTGGAAGAAACACCCAGGAAGCAAGTATTAAATTATCTTTTTGCCATATTTGGACTGGGTTTAATATCTTATGGGCAGGATGAGGTTAGATACCATAAAGAAGGTCCCACCCCATCTTCTCTCCTTCCCTTTCCCCTCCCAGCTCATTCTGCTCACCACTCTGACTCCTGCCTGTGAAGTCCCACTTGTTGCCTTTCCTGCCTTCCTTTAACTTCCCAGTAAGCTAGTATAGCTGGCTTCCATGGGCATTTTGTGAGCAGTACAATCTTCCCAAAGAGCTTAGCTGAAGTGTCCGTTTTGAGGATGCTGTTCAGATGCAGAAATAAGCATTAGCGCAAAGCTGCATCACCTTGAGATTGGCAAAGTTGTGAACACGAGCAGAGGAGCACCTCAAGCTTCCAGGGAAAGTGGAAAGCCAGAAAGTTAGAGCCAGATCCATGGGCCAGGGGGATTCAGGCACCCAGATGCTGTCAAGTCTCACATTTCAAAACCTACAAGTAGATTGAGCAGGAGCTGTACTCTATACAGCCCCTTCTGTATGCTTGTCTGCCAAAGAACAAATAGTGCATAAGTCCTCGGTCCCAAATGGTCCAGCCTGGGTCTCTGACCAGAGCTTACTCTGACTCTTTTACAGCCCACAGGCCCAGGATTTCCTTTTTGGAAAGCATACTTCAGGAGGGGAGCTGGTGTACAGCACTGCCTCAGTGCAACACAGAGTCAGAACACTACCTGGGCATGCACCCAGCCTCGATGCTCTGAAGCCTCAAGTCCATCAGTTTCCCAGATATAGCCTTAGTCTTAATTTGAACATCCTTTTCTCCTTCATTATTTCATTTCACCTCCTTGCAATCGGTCATTATTTTGATATCAGGAATATATCCATTTCAGCAATATTTATTCTTCATAAAAAGAATAGGAGGAACTTAGCAAATACATTTACTGTACAGAAAACCGCATGTGCAAAGCTGGACATCCAAGGCTGATCCTGCAAGACCTCCACATGTAAAAATCACAGTTAACTCAGGCTATGTTTTGCAGGCTGTCTGTGAACGTACCCGGAGCTCTCTCTTGGCAAGGCAGAAGTATTTTTAATTGTCGTGGTAGGTGATCCTAACAAGCATAAAATTCAATAATATAAAATCATCTGCAGTCTTACAGGTACAGATCCACTGAGAATCATTCGAAATGTCCAGGCATTATAGAGGCTTGTGAGAAATATCAGAAAAATACACCTGGTTTTGTACAAAGGACGAATTTTGGCAAAACAAAGGGACAGCAAGGATTTGAGGGCACACACTTAGTGCATATACACTTACAGACCCTGCTAAGACAGCTGTACTGGAAATTTTTTGGGCCTGATCCTATAAAGTAGATTTCAAGTCCTGTTACTGTTAGTGAGCAGCAACGGTTGTCAGAAATCTGCAGGATTCACACATTGGCCCCCATACCTGGCATCTGCAAAGACGCATAGCTGCTCACCAGCTGGTTTTAAAGCGTCGGTTTCAAACCTAGTCAGAAGCCACTGTAAACTGTTTGTCCATCCCCAAATAAAGTGATGTAAAAATATTACTACACAGGTTTGTTTTTTGCCTTAGGTTCAAAAATAAAGGGTGACCCAAGCAACCTTCTTTTTCCTCCCTGGGCAATGCAGAGGTGGCTGAAGCTACAGCAGTGTCAGGGCAGGTGGGTACCAGGAAAGGTTTTGGGGGCTTCTCCCCGCTGTGTCACATTTTGGGCAGGTATCGTTCCTACACCAGGGATTTCTGGGGGAGGGATTTGATGCTGAACTGCTACTACCATGTATGAGAAACCCCGATGGGACCAGACCCACCAGCTGTGGACAAGGTTCAGCCGAAGCCCCTGGCTGCACAGTCAAACCCATCGCTGCTCAATCCCAGATTTATAAGAAGTCAGTCTTAAAAAAAAATTCCACTCTTAAAATTGTGCTTCTAGTAACCAAGCTAAATACAGCATAAATATCCTAGACAAATGTGTGGCTCTGGAAACACTGAAATCCTGGCCCTGTGACATGGCTGCTGGGATTCCTGCCATCTGCTAAAAAATTAAGCTGGGAAACACTTTGTCCAATTACTAAAAAACAAAGATATAAAGGAATTATAATCTAAAACCAGAGGTGCTGAAAGAAAGAAAACAGGCCCACGTAATAAACAATACTGAATTAATTAAGGCAGCAGAGAGAAACATCCACAAGCTGGGATGCCCCTGGTGCTTGTGTGTGCATGGGGGAGCAGGCAGGTGTGTGTAGTGTAAGCATGCTGGCTCCTCTTGGGACTGGCTTCTGCCCGAGTCCAAATAGAGGTGTCAGAGACACAAGGAGCATAAACATCAGCTCCTCTGCTCTAAAACTGCTGCAGAGAGCAGTACTGGCATGGACCCTTACAGGCATTCATGGCCTAGACCCCATCCGTGGAAACCAGTGCTTGGTTGTGTCTGGGAAGATGGACACAGGAGTTAAGCTTTTGTGCTCTGAACTTCTGAACCCTGCAGGGGATCCGAACCACACTCTGGTTGTTTGTGAAGAGTAATTTATTGAGCTCCGTCCTGGAAGAAACCACAAGATGTTCTGAAGGGCTAAATTCAACAGCTAAAAATATTCCTCCAGAATTGGATGCAATGAGAAAGGCTTCAAGATTTAGTCAGATGCATGTTTCCAAGGGCAGTATTTTACTCTTCAGCTCTCAAAGTAGTATTTTAGTGCTTTTGGTAATTGGAACAAAGACACATTCAGCCCTCATTGCACAACATCTAAATGACCACAGAACAGTTTCTGGTTGTCCTTTTCAGGTGATAAGCAATGGCAATAATATGTTTGGTAGTTCTCATTTCTCTGACAGGAACCTCCAGCACCCTTGTAAGTGATGTGTGCTGGAAAGGTGAATAAACAGATACATCAGTTGAAGGTGAAGTGATCCAGACAGAGGGAGCAAGAGGAAAGAAAAAGAGGGGAAATTTATGTGTGTTTAACTTGGAAATTATGTGACCACATACAAAGGCATGTGATTCTTTTCCTTTTCCCGTTGGTTTCTGAGCCTCTCAAGAATACCTGCACCACATTTTGGAGCTTTTCTTTCACACACATGGAATCTAGAAACTTACTTTAAAACAAGTTGCATTAATTTTAAGATTATCATATGCTCTAATACTGCAATAGGGGATCTAAACAGATCACCAAGTATCTTGGGATTCAAAACGAGGTGAGTTGGTACAGCCCATGTGAGAAGCAGCCACCTAATACTTGAGCAGAAGGAGATTATAATGAGAATTATCTTATTTAAGTGATGCCAGAAAACCCAAAAAACTACTTTCAACACCAGATATTTTAGGGAGCTTTCCACCATACTCTAGATTTTTTGGCTGGTCACTTTCTAGATGATTCAATACCTGTTGCTTTGGAAGTGAGCTGAAAACCACAGAAACAGCCATTAATCTTTGAGAATGCTGAAGTCTTAAGCATCTCAAAGCTCACAAACATATTTCTAGAAGCCTGAGCCTTTTCCCATAGGAGTTTAGAGATTTTTGTTTCTAGGAAAGAACAGTTTTAGACACCACTCAAAACAGACTAGAAAAGCAGACATAAAATTACATCGTAGTTCAACTATGAGCTGAAGTACTTGGAGAGAGGGCTTTTGTCACTCTTGACTCTGCAAAGACACTGCTAACAGTTAGCTGTAAGGAAGAGCTTCCATGCATGGAAATCTAGGAGCAGATCCCCAGCTGCAAGGTATGATCTACGTTCAGTGCTCTGAACAAAGCCATGACTGTTTACACCAGTTCAGTAGCCAATCTACTACAATTTAAGGAAACTACAGAGAGGAGACTGAAAAAGAGGATTAGGAACCTGGGTTTTCCAAAGGCAAAACATGCATGCATGCCACATTTCTGAATGCCAGAAAATGTGTGCAAATGCGATACTACAAAATCAATGCCAATCACTTCATCCTGTCTGACAAAAGTAATCTCTCAATAAGACTGAGGGAATGAAGAGCTTACTGTACCTTTTGCTACTGCAGAAGAAATAGAACCCTAATAAGGTTGGTTTGTTGCATCTTTTGGGGGTTTTCTGGTATTGTCCAGACATAATCACATTTTTTTTTTCCAAGAGACTTTTTTTTCAAATAAACCAATGCTTAGAAACCATGAGGGGACAAGATTTCAGAAACAGGCTTTCTTGTTTAAACACCTAAATGAAATTGTCGGATAGGTGCACACTTAAACTTCTGGCTACTCTATTTGGCTGACGCTTTGCTAAACTTTGAAAATTTTTTTTTCCTGACTGGGACAATTTTGTCCCTGACACTTTGGAAAATTGTCCACCAAGGTTTTTACTTAAGGGGAAGTTGATTACTTTGCTTACTGGTTTAGGAACACACTTTCCAATATTTTTGTCATTCTCTGTTTACCTGACTACAAAATCACAAACAGTCAAAGATATTAATGTCCTTTAAACTGAGAGAGACGAAGTAGAAGTATAAAACAAGAGGTAAGAAGAATTACATAGGTGTATGTTCTGCATAGGGCATAAGCATATCTGCATATATTGCACTTTGCAACAGTAGTGTCCAATGGCATGAAGCTTCCAAGTGTTACCCAAATACAACAACAATTATCCACTGATATATTAACTGCTCATAGGCTTGCTTGCTTCCACAGAACCATTCAGGTCAGAAGGTACCTCAGAAGGCTGTTTAGTCCAACTGCTTCCTCAGAGTATCCTTTTCATGCCATGTCATTATAGTTTTTACTTCACACATCTCCATGGACTATTCTTTCCCTTTTCATTATTGTGATTTCCTTTCCTTCAGAAGCCCCACACTATGGCCTGTCACTCTTTTCGTCCATATCTTTACTGTACTGATAGTCACATCCCATTTCACTGATTTTCTGCCTTTTCCTGTGTCCAGCTACTTTTTCATCTACAGTCTCACCTCTGCTGCTCCACTGAGGGACCCATTTCTTTTGCACACCTTCATTATCCTGTTGCCTTTCTCCAGTTCTGTCAGATGTCATTTTGTATGACTTGTTCATCTGTGCGCAAATATATTCCTATTACTCTTAATCACACTCCACTTCCAAAGGCTCCTCTTTATCTAGAATAGATTGTACTGTGCATCTGATTTTATGCCAGCAGACAAAAATCTGGCTGGCAAGCACACGTGCCTTCTTTTAACAAAACAGACTCCACAGGTTCACCATGAGCATGTGCCCAAAGCAAGAGTTGTTAAAAAAAAAAATAAGGAACATTTAAAGAGAGGAGGAAAACAAAGGCAACCAGGGAAAACACAGCTTCTTAATTTTGCTGCAAATTATTCTCCAATGCTCCCTTCTCCCAAACCACCTTGATCAAACAATCAGTACCCAGTACACTGGGTCAATAGTAGCAAACATCCAGCTGTGCCTGGCATGCAGGTGTTTGGGATAACTGTTGCCAAATACAGGTGGACTGATTGATGATGTGGTCTGGTGGTTGGTTTGGTTTTTTTTGGGGGAAAGGGGCCACACAGGAAGGAAGGTGAGGGAACAGGACTGGGCTGGGCATGTTCTGCACTGCAAAGCTCACGGTCCACTGGCATTGTAAACCTCCCTGGAAGATCCAATGCTGTATTCAGAGCCCCCTTCGCATTTCCCTGCACAACCATGAGTGCTAGACAATCTGACAATCCTTTCCACTGCTTGGATGTTGCCTCTGAAGTGCAGTTCACTTTGTGTGGGATTAGGGGGGCACGTGAACTTGCGCTTGCTACCACAAATCCTTTTGAAATACCACCTCACTCCTGCAGCCATTCTCAGACACTTACCAATCCAGGAAGAGCAGGTCAGGTCACCACGGGCAGGGGTTCCACACAGCACGCATCTCAGGAAGTAGCTGTTGTCCCAAATCACATTCTCCTGCCTGGATTTTTCCTGTGTTTTTAGTTTAAATAAAACCAGATAATTCTTGCCGAGTTCCCTCCTGCCTTATCCTATCTTACCAATGCATTAGCAACTGCCTGTATCTGAGGGTTTCCAGCTGTGAGCTTTGGTGACAGGCCTAAATCTCTTCACTGACTTTAGCAGTCTTAACCTGAAATGTTTGTACGGTTGAAGAAAGTTAATTAAACCCTCCAGGTGCAGCTGTTATTCTGAGTTAATAAGACATCTCTGCTCCTCTCCATTAACATCACCTCTGAACATTTCTGCAGTAACAAGCCCCCACCTCAAGGATTTCCATTCTGCTTCTTCAGAAATGAAAGTGTCACAGCTGATGAATTAGCAACTAGCAATCAGCAAAAGAGCTTAATTCAGACTTCCCTGTGGTGTGATCCGTGCATTTACATGAAGAGGAGCAAGGTATCTTTGGCATTTGGGGCTGGAAATGTATTAATGTCTCACCAAAGGTGGCTCTGTTTCCAAAAACAAACTGTGACAACTTTCAGCAATTGCTCTTAGGATGACAGAATAGGCTAACAGAATTATACTTGCTGACATCACCATTATCAGTTCCTGATTCAATATGCTTGTATTTCTTGGAATATAGAACAAATTTTGCAGAAGCTTCCTGTTCTTAGCAGGTATGGAGTGGCACTCTCCAACTGAATGTCATTATCTCCCACTTGGTTTTGGGGCAACTTCCACATGCCTTAATTTTTTTTTCTTTCCATTCCAGCTCATTCTTTTCAAATATTCATTCACTGCTCCTTCTCCTTTATTCCTACAGAGGGAGGGAGGACGGACATTGGCAACCCCCTTCACACCATCTCCTTGCAGCTCTCCAGCATAAGGAGCAACCTCATGTGGCCAACTGTGTTTTACTCTTCAGCGCACAAAAGCCAAAGTAGTAAAGCTGTGGTATGGGAAGAGTTTTTGAGATCAAATCTGCTGTTTGCATGCTGCAGTGCCAGCACTTTTATGTCAATTAATGCTTTTCTGTAGTCAGGTGTTTTTCATTAGCAAGAAGAGAGATTCCAGGTGAAGATTTTATAAGCATGTTGACAAATGCCAACATTTTTTATTCAAGTTATGATTGAAATTATTGTAACCTCCTAAGGAAAATGCTAGGAATGCTCTTGATGTGGTTAGGAGGGGGAAAAAATGGCTGAGGGTGCCAGACTGAACTCTTTGATTCTGCAGAAAAAAACTGGACAACAAGCCAGAAGGTAGTTTGTTCATACACACGTTGTGGATATGCAGCTTAGCACAGCGTACTGTATACACAGGCTTATAACTGAACCACAGAGGTGCCGTTCCAATCCAGGCTGTATTTTAAACTAAATGATTACATTCACCCACCTTCCACAGCCTGAAGGCCAAATCCTAGCCTTCTGATACAGATACTGTTTCCTATTATCCGCAGGTTGTTCTTCTCATCACTAACAGTATACCAAGCAACACAACTGACACATGCTATATGCTTCTTCTATCACCTTCCCCTTAGGATACATGCATACTTGTACGCCTGTTTTAATAGTTGCATTACGCAAGGTGACAAAGACTGGTGCCTTTCATTTAGAGCAGACAGGTATAGTTTCTCACAGCCCTGAGGTCTTATTTTTGCTTACACATCCAGTCAAGATCCCTATCTATCCAAGACGGGGATCCCAAGATCCACTACTATTGCAACCCTTGCATACACTACTGAGTGTAGGTGGGCAGTTTAGCCCAGCTAACAACCAAGGCTCTTCCCTGAGCTGGCTCACATGAGAAGCTCTGACAGCGTGAAATTATCTTCTGCCTCAACACAGGCACAGTACTAGTAACATGAATCCCAACCTGAGTCTTTCATGCACTGAAGGAGTGCCACTACTGCCTCAGAAAGTGTAAAACCTCAACTAGCAGTTGTTTGACAACTCCAGCAAGTTAGTGAAATAGCAGACCAAGAATTTATATGTGGTTTGCCACCAAAACAGAGAAGAATTCCTTCTCTAATCCAAAAGAGCTCCCTCTTTTTGTCTTCTTTTACACTGATATTTATTTTTTTTAGTGTGACCCCCAGAGTTTAGAAAATCAGTATTTGGCTAACTAACCCTTCTTTACGCTGTGGTTGTGTTATCAGTAGTGC
This sequence comes from Syrrhaptes paradoxus, assembly GCA_013400615.1. Taxonomy (NCBI): domain Eukaryota; kingdom Metazoa; phylum Chordata; class Aves; order Pterocliformes; family Pteroclidae; genus Syrrhaptes; species Syrrhaptes paradoxus. The sequence goes on from VZTO01012362.1 coordinate 22,586, forward strand.
TTATGTTTTAAGAGTGCAGGATTTTTAGCCCAAGGAGTTTCACAAAGAGCAAGAGCTTCTGTTGCATCCAGTGCACCCAGGTGGAAGAACTTGCACCATGAGAACCAAGCAGCAAGCTGCAGAGCTCTCTGCTGAACCCCATCATCCACCATGTCCTTGGCTGGTGCCAGCATCTGTCACACTTGTCTTTAGAAACCCTTGTGTGACATTCCAGCTCTGTGGCAAAACACATTTCCATTAGCACTTGAGAGAGGTAATCTATTTCACAAGCACTACAACCCAGCAATCCCATCAGCCCAGTAACCTGCTTATGTGCACTTTCCGAACTTTTCTGTTAACAAACTAAGTTATGAAAGAGCAGATTACTTTCTGTAGGTGAACACCTAATCTAATCAGAAGGGAGGGGACATGCTCTAAAAAATAGATGAAATGACAGTTATCACTGCAAGGCCACTGAAGTGGCCCATGTTATGAAGCTCTGGTGGTTGGAGGTAGCTATCCTCATTTCCCTATGGACATGAGCATCTCTTTTGTCTTCAGCATATACACATGTTGCAGAATGGCCTCAATTAGGTCTGTTACTGTCAGAGCTCAGCTATAGACACTGTGGATGCTGCTGTACAAACAAGAAAAAAGATATTTTTTTTTAAATCATTAATTGCAGGCTGTCTTGAAACAATAGGGAGAAATTAGTAAATTAGTCAGTAGAACTGCAAAAACTAAAATCACCATGGAAAGAATTTTTACTTTCAAAAGCAGACAGACGCTCTGTTGTGGTTTTAAAGGAGAAGGGAAAAAAAGTTGGTTTGGCCCATTTTGATCTCTAAAGGCTTGTAAATTGTGATAATAAGCTTTCCTAGTCTAGCCTGGGAGAGGCTGTCCTGGAGTGATTCACATTTCAAAGAGCTCAGGATAAACAGTGCACGACTCTCCAGTATGTTCCTGTGGAGTAAGGAGGACAGTACAAATTGAGGAAGACTGCTATTCAGGGTGGACCAAATCTTCCACCAACCTCAAAGCCAGCACAATTAGCACAGCAGAGCTCAGTTCCTTTCATATTCCAGCCAAAATTACTCCCTTGTTAAACTCTGGTAACTAAATAAAGGATAAATAAACTAAATAAAGGCAATGGATGACTTTTCCCTTGGTTTTGTGACTGGATTGTATCACAGGATCTGTTCCCTCCAGGGCTATGTCTTTTAGACAAAGTCTGTTTATTTGGTTGGGCTCTGCAGAAGGACATTGGTCCTGAGAAACAGAAGAGGTTTATGGTAAATATAATTCATCTACAGAAGGTTAATGCCCCAAACCCTTTGTGTCAAGTGAAAGGCCACGAAAAAAGCTGTCTCAAAGTCAGTCGCACAGTACAAGCAAGGCAGAAGACAATGAAGCCCCAGGTCTATGATGAGAGTGGAAAAGGGACCCTAGGGCAGCAATATCAACTGCTGGTGCAACTCCAGGCAGCACTGCACGTTGCACAGTAGACCAGAAAGAGCTACATCCTATGTATGGAGGACTGTTTTCCAATATAACCTAATGACTGCATTGTACCAGTAAATAAGTATATAATATCTATTCTTTTCTCACAAAATCTCATTTCTAGTAGAGCAGGAGGCTCAAGTGGGTCTCCAGTTGAGAGCAAAGAAAAAAAATTTGTATCGGTGCAACGGATAATTAACAAAAAAATAGAGACTAGCTGAGAACAAAAAACAAAATCTCAAATTGTTCTGCAAACTAGACAGATACAGCAAAAGAGCAAGCTGGCATACAAAATTGCTATGGGGTAACAGGGCTGGACAAAGCAAATTACATAAACTCTCCATCCTGAAAGTACAGAGATTTAAACGTGCCTTGAGCGACCACATTATTTCAGGGACAGTAAAGGTGCTGGTACACAGTGACCTGCAAAAATGGCAGAGCTAGTGCTGACTTACAGACTACAGTAGTTGTTACTTCACTGTCCCCACATGGCTTTGGACTTTGCTGTATGGATCTCACCACTGTACATGCCCTACACTGTATGACTACTCATACCACATCTTTGCATTAAATACCTGATGAGCTTACTCAAATCTTTTCAGCATGATCTAGAAAATTGATATAATCAAAAAAAAACAATTCACAGAAAAAACATGTCATGGTAGCAACTAGGTGAAGACATCAAGGAAGAGGTGGGTCATTAGCAATCAAAGGCTATGATTTTGTGTTTTGTGTTCGGTCTGCAGACAGCAAAAACAGAGTACCTTGGAAAGAATGAAACTCTTTCCCTCCCTCTTATTTATGTTAAGGTAGTGTCTAGAGACTGTAGTCAGCATTGAAGCTCTGTTGTGTTTTGCTAGACATTCCACAAACATAGGGAGAGATAATCCCCCAACTGAAAATAATTTGAAATCTAACCAAAAATACAAAACAGAGAGAGGAGAAACAAAGAGACAGAGATGGAAGGACTTGGCAGCAGTTAGACAACAAGTCAGTGGAAGAACTGGAGACAGTCATGCCTCCTGCCTTTCGAGTGAGGGCCCTTGCTGCTAACTCATGCTCTAGCTCAAAGACAGGCATTTATGGGTTACAAACCTCTTGCTTATAACACTGTACATACTGCTCCTCCCTGAAAGGCTCTGGAAAATGACACTTGTTTCATGAAGGTATAAAAGAAAGTTCAAAAGACAAAATCAGATTGCGTGGAAGGATGTTGATTCACATTTTGGAACCAAATTCATATTCAGAGCATTAAAAGCTTTAAGGTAGCAAACTAAGCTGAATTATAACTATTTTGTTACCCATGAGATTAGGTCTACGTAAAAAAGACCTGGCTCTTAGGCTTTAGATAAGGTCTATAAAATAAAAGCAAGCAAAAACTGTTTCATCTTCCTCATCTTTATTTTTTGCTCACTGGAAGAACAGGGATACCATTGCTGAATTGCAAGGCAGTAAATTCTGAGATAATTACTTTATGGACATACGCTGGAATCATCCTGTGGAATTTGCTTGTAAGGGAGGCTATCCAGTCAAACAAAAGCTGGTCTTTTATTAAGGGCTGAATAACTTCATGAGTCATTACCACTAACTCTTATTATGCAAGGAAAGGTATAAAACCTTTTGTTCTAGAGCACAAGATGATTCTTTATATATATCTCATTTTTAACAGAAAAACTGTAAGGGACTAGGAAGAAGTGTCACTGTCTGATATTTATGCATTTCTCCTAGTTTAGTTTGCATGTTCATAGCATCCTTTTTATATATGGATTTCTCCCCAAAGCATTTTTTATATTAATGCTGACATCCCAACACACAGAATATAATCGGATACTGTTTCAGATACACACTTTGTATTTGTGTTTAAAAAAAAAAATCTCTGTGCTCTACAATTAGCTGAAAACTGTAATTTCACAGGACATGAACATTTAATATTTTGTAACTCCCAAGACTTGGCAGCATAATATTTTACACCAAATTATTGCTGACTATAACAACACCCTGTCCCTTAAAATCATGCCAAAATTAAATATCAGGTGTGAAAAAAAATCAAATAGATTTCCATTACACTCTCAATGAGAAATTTGAATACTACGAAAAACTCTAGAAAGATTAGAATATTCTTATTTTGGTAGCTTAAAATACCATATGTAGTATAAGGGTGTTCCTTGGCTTCAAGTAACCACTGGAGATGATGAATACTGTACTCCTTGCCGGCTCACCTCAGTGCTCTGCTGTGCCTCTGGAGATATGTGCTTCTACCCGCTGACAATCTAAAGGAAAACTATCCCCCTAAACTTAAGTGCTCCTGAATCTCATATTCTTTGGCTGCCTGAAGTGATTTGAAATAAATTATGCAGATACCCATGGGTGTGTCTGCTGCTTATTTTAGTCACACAATATGACTAATTCTATTTTAAGGTCAATCAGTCCTGTTAGGTCATTCAGTCTGCATCCTGTGTAAAACAAGGCAAGGAGTTTTGCTCAGTGTAGCGAGTTCAATGAAAGTTACTTGAAAAATTTTACTTTTAAGCTTCTTGGTCTGACTGCTCCAGCAACAGTCACTCCAACCACCATTGTGTCAACACAGATTTTTATCTAGATGTTGGCACTTCTTTCTAAATCATTAATAAGGAATTTGGAAGTGAGAGGGCTCCTGCAGTCCCTGCAGAACTGTAGTAGAAACAGACCCATTTGGTAATTGTGCCCCAGAAAATATAGAGAGATGGAGAAGTTAACTCTCCATTTAGTATCAAACGCCCAAGATTAACCACCACCATTTTAAAAGCTGTAACTTTATTTCTAAAAGGTGAATTTGTTTGGGGTGTTTAATATCAAGTGATTGTTTTCTGTAAAGCTTTTTCATGTTGGTTAAAGAATCTTGTCATTCCCTCCTGACTAAGGTAGTTATGACCTTTAACTAAATTACAACAGGAGGGTCTTGTTTTTACACCAGAGAAATCAAGTCTTGATTTCAAATAGTGCACAGCATAGGGAGCTTAACCAGCCTCATGGAGCCCCAAACAGGAGTTCTATAACATGTTTTTGGCAATAGCACCCTACCACCAATGCCTGCTTGGTGTCCAAGAGCAGATTCTCAAAGCGCTCATCATGTACTGTAGCGAAGTTGTGTAACACTACTTTACTCGAATGAGCTCACATCATGTAAGATGAGAATCGCCCACATTTCATCGAGTCATTTCCCTGTGGATCTCAAGGGAGAAGTAGACTTCAATGCTTTGGGGTGCCTGTCTCAGAGTCTGGGGCACAATAGAGATAATTAAGATTACAGCTTCTTTCCTATCACCACCTCTTTCCCTCAGGAAGCCTCAAATTTTCAAAAATATAACTACACCAGTGTAAACTCCAGCTGGGGATGTGTTGCAGTGTGGATACCATGCCACAAAGTTTACTCCAGTTTCAGGGACAAGAACTCAATGAGTAATTTCAGACAATCTACAGCAGCCTAAACAAGAACAAAGGGCTGGTGTATATAAATAATAACTGCATCCTCTCAGACTGAAGACACTAAGAGATCTTAAAGAAAACACAGTTCCTGAGGTTTTTCACCTTAAATAGAAGACTAAAACATCACAGGCTGGAAAAATAGAGTCATCCTACCACAGGACAGAAGCAAACCAGAGTCTTTCGGCAGACCAATACTCGGATCTCTCCTCTCCTTGCAGTAATTTGGAAAAGAAGCTACAGCCAAGCCCATGCTCAGCTGTTAATGACTGGTTAACCATTGCCAGAGATGATACTGAGCTCTGACTACTGATCTTTGTTTCTCCAGCCTTGAGTCTGCTGGTCTCACCAATACTCTGCACAGATCCAGCTCTCTCCCTCCTTGGGCAGACCAGATACCGTTGCTGTTGTCATCTGAAGCAGTGGATAAAACAATGGGTTTAGACAATCTGTCTGGGATAAAGCAGAAATCACACTATTTGAGCATTTCAATTTCAAAGGGTTGAGTTGGTGTTTTTCAGTTTCTTCGTTTTATTGTGTTTTGGGGATGCAGTTTCCTCCACCTGCCTTTTGCTTAAGACAACTGTTTATTTTAAGTTTGACCACAAACAGTTAAGTCATTACTGAGAATGTTGACAGAAAAGCATGTGTATAAGTTTGCTTTTTTTTTTAATGTTGGCAACCTTTTCTATTTTAAACAGCTCAGCATCTCAGCAGGAAGTGGAAGAAAGTTAAAATTTGACCCTAGGTCAAAAATGTGGTCTGGTGATCCAATGAAAATCTGCTTTTCTATCACCAAGTCTGCAAGACACAGAGCTTGAGTAGCATATAGTTAAATAGACAGGCAACCAGACAGTGGATCATTCTGATTTTCATTGTGTTAGTAAGATCTAAGGCCATGCAATTGTTCTTAACTGGCTCTGAATTTTCACATGGCAAAAGTAGTTATTTAGGAACTACTGGATGCTAGAGTGCACATTTTTGTTGCTGCCTAGATAGGACCACTCAGAAGGATAAAAACCTACAAAGTCTGTGAATTCTAAGTATGTTACACTCTTGGATAGATGCTGTCATTGAGGGTTGAAGTTGCTTTAACCCACAATTTAATCAAATTATAGCAAAGTGTGATTGCTTCTTATCCAAGAGTATCTATATCAATTTTACCAACACATCCTCCTGCAGCTGTTATTTTATCTTATGAGGTCTTCATCTTAGCTTGTATCCTTTGATGTTATAAAGGAAATCAGAACTATATAAGTGCAAGGAAATTAATTTTAAAAGGGAAGAACAGTGATTTTGCCTGCTGTCTTGTTTTGTGAGAAGCATCTACCACTTCATAGGCTTATTGTTCACCAGGTGCTCACACGGGTGAGGTAAGACGCTCAGATGTAGAGCCATCTAAAGATCTGCAGGCAGAATGCAGAAACAAGTTATAGCTCGTACCCAGCAGGAAATAACTTGTAAACCTAAAACACAGTAATGAGTATAAAAGCACTGGCAGAAGCACGGGTGTTGAGAAAGTTAGCAGTGTTCCTGTCTGGAGGAGCCAGGCCAGCAGATAATTCTTCGGAGTGATTTTTCCTCTTAGAAAGTACTTTAAGTGACCTTAAGCTGCTGAGCTGGCAGCAGATAACGGCTTGAGTTCAGCACATGTCTGCACTGCGTGATTCCACCATAGGGACCCAAGACCTTGGGAAGCAGCTTTAATTGAATAAACCCATCCCGGGCACGGACAGTGCTCGCGTTGAGTTGTTGGAACGGCATGAACGGAAAGAAGCACTAGGGCCTAGAAGCCATAAAATTGTACTGACCGCATCCTCCAATCATTTTTTTGGCACTGAATTACACAAAGTTGTCTTTTCTTGTTTTGTTGCACAGATATATGACAGCGATTATTCACTCATTTTTCAAAAGATCATACATAAAAATTATCTTCAGAATGTCCCTAGACGTACTGCTGGAAACAGAAGTATAAAATCCTTTACAGAAAACATTCTCTTTTTTCCCCCCTTTGCAAAGTAAATACGCAAGTCTATCTCTTCAATTTGAAATAAATATTTGTTTATCAAGTGTATACATACAGACTTACATGATCTATGTATTCATATACATTTACATTAAGCTTATTTTTCCAAGACTTAACACTGAGAAAAACTGCTGCAAGGAAGTCCTCCTCACACTTTTATCTTGGGTCTTACTATCCTCAGCATAGCAGCCTCAGGTTCCTATAGTATTTAGGTTGAGTACATGATGCATATGAAATATCATTGCTAACAGCTCACATTGACAGTACTGGCTGCAGAATACCTACTCATGCCCAAAGTCTCAGTTTCCTTTCTTTTAGATGGCCTCATTTTGGTCTTCATTAGACACATTTTTTTAATACCACAAACAAGCTAGGAACAAGTATGTCCAAGACCAACCAAATTCTACATGTATAATTTAAAAAAATAGAATAAATTAATTAACATGTGCATCTACACCAACACTATATGTAAGGCTTGGAAGAAACTTGCTCATGGACTTGTTCAGGACAGAGATTCTTGAGCCTTCTCCTGGCTGTTCAAAGATCACTGCTCTATGGGAAGAAATGACATAACATTCTAAAATTCATATTAGGAAATAATGTGCAAATGCAAGAAAGGTTCAGACAGCTAGCATTAAAAAAATTACAAATCCTAACTTTTTTACTGCAATTGTTTCACCTTAGCTTATAAGTTTTTCCCCCAGTAAAATGAAGGCTAACAAAAGGAAACAAGACAAGCTAGACAACCTGTGGTGTAAACCAGTTTATAGTTCCCCTGTCACAAAATAAAATCATGTAAGAAAAATGAAAATGTTACCTAAGTTTATTTAAACAGTATTATAGATCATACATTATTCATGTTTGACTTCAGTGTGAAAATACATGCTGAAAATTTTGCCTCTGCACTAATCCTTTTGGCTCAAAACAGGCTCTGTGATGCCATTCCAGCAACACGCAGGCAAAAAACCCTGCACTGTTTAGATGAGCAAAAGCAGCAACAGATGGAGCTGTTTGGTGTGAGATTCCTGTAAGACCTGAACCTCATAAAACACAGAAAAGCTTAATGAAACATGTTGCATTATAAAGAGTAAATACAAACTCATAACAAGCCAAATGCTGATTAAGTCCTGAATGCATTACAACTCTTGTGCAGCAGATACAAGAAGCATCAACATCATGAAACCCAGATACAGTTGTAGATGCAGTTAAGAAGAGACTGGATGCTCCTGAGCATTGATAAAAGGCTGCTGCCCCTGCCCTCCAGTGCAGATGGAGGTCAGTTACATCTACATCAAACACTCTTCTGGAGACTTGCAAGGCTGCAAGTCTACCTGAGCATCACCCCAGAGGTGCAGGCTGTACCTGCCCCATGGGATTGCAGCCCTGCACATTGAAGCAAGGACAACGCAGCAGTAAATGCTTTTACAAACCTCACTATCTGCCTTTCAAAGATGCTTACCATCAGATTTCACAAAACAATCACACTACTTTCTACTGGAGCCCCAAGGAATATCTTGATATTTCAAGAAAAAGGGAAGTTTATTAAGCCAATGGCAGTCTTCCATGTGACCTTTTATTAGTGACTCAACACAGAATTTGGAGGTATTGTTGCATAGAGAGCACAGGCTCTTTTTTTCCCAGAGAAAAAGCAAAAGTTTGTTCCTGTGACCATGAGAATCACTATATACCTTTCTAGCAAAAGGACAGAATTTAAATTTCATCCAGCAATTCCAGCCTGGATAATACAAAGTCTCCCTTTTCATAGAGTTTTGGCTGGAATGGGTTTTTTTGCACAAATTTCTTTTCTCTGCGAAATTGCTGTTTGTCTTTATCCCAAGTGTCTTTAATTGAAGAGTTTGGGGAGTTGACACTACATTATTTCCTGCTTCACCATAATGCTTTAAAGCTTAGTTTATATTTATTACTATCCTCTAAATAAAAAATCATGATTATGAAAGTTAACCCATGACATTTCAGCAAAGTCAGCAAATAGTGTGGCAAGAACCTTACATGTAAGCACTTTATAAAAACACTTCCATCAGTAAAATTCTACCCACACTTGAAAGGCTCCTCGGTCAGGTTTTTATACCAAGATCATCACTGAGAAGCCTTAGAAGATGTGGCTTTTAGAAGCATATATTTATTTCTTTGTCATATTTTTCTTTCCTTTTCTCTAAAAAACTTTTTCTGCTCAGATCAACATAAATAGTAGATCTTTATCAGAAAGAGACAGAAAGGTATTCTGGATAGCACCTAATGCACTTCCAAACCACAACTACTTCAATGAAATATTAGGGCTTGAAAATTTCTTCCTTGGCTCCAGTATTCCATCTTATTTATCATAGAAATATGGTAAAAAAAACAGATGCAAAGGCATGAAAGTATTTTTGGCTTTGTTATTGTATATGTTGTATGAGCTATTTGACCTAAGAGCAACTGTAAGTGACATTGAGTGAAACACAAAACTTCAATCCTCCTTATGAGGACTAAAGTAGTGTAACTTTCATGCTTTAAAAACAGTGACTATCTTGTTCCTTCATATTTCATTCTATTGCATTGCTTCTTTCATGAACAATTCATGCTGCCAGAAGTTTTCAAAGTTTTCAAAGCAAATATGGTAGGTACATTCTTAACTGCACACTTTCTCCCAAGCAATTATGTGCATTAGATGATGTTTAGTGTCATTGGAAAATACTCTGTACAGCAATTAGCTGTTTAAATAGGACTGCTGAAATACAAAATCTTTATTGAACAAGCACCTTTAGTTTGCAATTCCAAGTGGGGGGGGAAAAGGTGGGTTTGGTTTTTTTTCCCCCTTAAGACTACATCTTTTCAGAACAACTCAATTCCTCCATAAAAGCATCAATTCATCACTTTGATCTGCTTCAGCCTACTCCAGGATTTATCTCCTTTCCTGGCCTAACACAACTAAACCAGTTTTTCAGATACTGGCATTTTAAATAAGCCTTAACAGTTCAGAAAACCATCCTCAATTTGGGATCCTTACTGGGAGCAAATCCCAATGCTGACACTTACAGAAAACAGCTTCATGTAGTAGTGATTATGGAGTAGTTCCCCCATAGATTTTATATGCTATTCCTTAGGAAAACTCAAGCTATTTTCAGACACATTGGTTAGAACAAATGGTGGCTGAGAGAAAGCTATCTTTAAATGGAAACTGCAATTCTTTGTCTAGTGTTACCCCTTCTTACAGAGATAGACATTGAGATGTAGAGTGGCTATATCTTCAGTTTTAAATGCTGAAGACTTACATACTTAGACACTTCAGGTATCTTTGTTTCCTTTCTGGTTTTAGTGAATTGATGTTACATGTCTTTCAGATACAGGAATCCTTCATCTCCTGGCAATAATTTCCCTACATTTGTCGGATGGCAAAAGTTAATTCCAAGAATGTCACTGCTAGACATCTTTATGAGTTCATGTTCAACTTTGTTTTTGTTAAAGATTTTGCCTAAAAGAAGTGAAGACCTAGTCAACAAAAAAGGTGGCAGATCCAGACAAACTCCATATTAACTTCAATGGGCAATCGTTTTATCTATGTTACAAACCAATCTGTTTGTCCCTTTCTATTAGTCTCTCACACACTAAGATAATAAATAGTATTAAAAATATTTATGAGTCTGGTGGCCATTAAGCGAGTGCAGGGTGTGGACACAAGCTTCAGACTGGAGTGCAAAGGGAATTACACAAGGGAGAAATCTATGCAATCAGAATAGACTCTCTCAACTCCTTCCAAATGCATTGTTAATAGATTGTGTGCTCTTTTTCTTCATGTACACAGTGATCTCAGCTTCATTCAGCCCTGTGAGTGCACCAGTATGTTGACTGAACAGATTTTAAATAACCAAGGGGAGAAGGTAGCTCGCTACTCTGATAAATCATCTAGTTTTTCATAAACATCTTCCCAGACCTGTCTTTGAAAGGGATCCAGTGTACCACCATAAGGACTAGAGAGTCAAGAGAGTGATTTACTCTACTGCTGTATGCTTCAGGTCTTCAGCTTTCCTTTCAAATGCATCTGGTGAGAGTCTCACTTACAATCTTTGCCTGCTGGTGAGAGCCAAAGACCTCTGACAAGGGACCTGTGCTCTGTGCCCTCTGAAAAGGCCTGTGTGCATAACAAATGCCACTGCTGTTGCTTGGTAGCCCTTGCTCATCCTCCCAGGGCCTTGCATGACCAGGGCACACTGTGGAAGGCTCTTTCTACAAAAGACCTCTGTAGCAAGCATGCACACAGGGATTGTTTGACACCAGCAATGGGTATGTTTACCAGCTCCCAGTACATTCATGCATATATATTTGCAGATGTTCTACAGGCTGAATTATTTATGAATATCTTAAGGGGCATCTGTTGACATTAGACTGGGGACCCCTTGAGATAGCTGCTGCTACATCAGCTCATGAAACAAACAAGCTGTGCCTGAAGCATTCTCACCAGTCCTTTCTCTTGGTATATATTTCTACTTTCTAATTTTGAACTTGAAGCTGTCTGCTAAAGAATGACTCAGAGAAAGGATGGGTGACTTAGTATGGAGGAAATTAGAAGTCCAGTCATAGGCAACCCAGACTTTTGACCCTGACCTGAGTCACATTAATTGTATGTACTGTAACCCACATAAAAATATACAGAGAATCAAACAATTACTTTTTTTAAAGTGTCTGGACTTTCATGAAGGTCTGACTCTGGCTTGGTCTGGAACTGAAAAAGGAGACAAAAGAAAAGGCTCTTCGTGCAGTTTTTCCAGTCCTATTTAAAGAAAAAATTGTACACAGAAATCTTGGCCTTACCATAACAGCAACATTGTGCTTGGCTTCCTTGAGCTATTCTGGAGTCCAAAGCATATTAAGAGTATTTGGGGTTCTCAGCTGATACAGCAGGCATAAGGCTTCTCACTTCAAAAAGCACTGTCATGCTCTCAGCTGTTGGCATTCTCAGAAAATAGGGAAAAAACTGCAAGGGGTTTGACAGACAAACTGGCTTTCTGCCTTATGCTTTTTCTAAATCAAAAAAGCCTACAAGTAAAACCCTGACCCCATACTGAGTTTAAAAATGCTTTTAAAAGATCAGATAAAAAGCCATTTTCCCCCAATTTAGGAAGGGGTCACAAACAAAGCAATGCTAGCAGCAAGAACCTCTACCTGTCATAGACTACGCAGTAATACTCTGTCCACTAGGAAATATTGGCCTCCCATCATGCAGGGGATATCCAAAGCCAATTGTGTTTGTAAGATGAATCCTGCTGATTTAGCAATGAAAAGAGCCATGAGAATTCCTGGTGTTGCCATTCCCCTACTTAAAAGTTTTTATCTTGTGCTAATTTGGCCCCACCTGCTGTCTTTGACAGACAGAGCCTCTGATCATCTTAAAACTGGGATGATGTATTTCTTTAATTTACTTCTCCCTGCTTAAATCTGAACATAAAAATAATTTTCTGTTGGTGATACAAACCATGAAATATGTAGGAGATCAAAGACTGCACAGTTATAGTTGCTGGAATAGCTCCAGTATTTGGAATTTCCTTGAGTTTAAACATTTTTTCTCACAACTTTAACTTTTCATCATCCAGGGCAAACTGGCTTTGTCCAAGTTTCCCTAAATACCAAGACAATGAAAAAAATAAAGTTGCCTGCAATATCCCAGAGAGGTTGTGAGAATTAAATTGGAAACTGTCTTAGTGTGCAGGGATCTTCCCAGCTAACCAGTCAGCTAGTAGAGGGATGCATCAGACTAACAGAGAATTACTGAACTCTTCTCTTGGAAATGTTCCTCCTCTCCCCTCCCTGAACACATACACACAGTCACCATCTCCTCTTCACATAATCTTTTTCAAAAGATTAGAAAGGAAGGCAGGGTCCTTTGGAGGCTCTCAGGACCCATCCTCGATGAGAGGCAGGTTTTACTATCCAGACCCTTCTCAGCAGCACTGCACTTCGTAACTCTCAGTAAGTGACAAAGACAAGTCTGAGGAAGGAAGGTCAGACCACAGGATGGGAGAGGCAAGGGGAGATGCCCCTGCTTCACGAGGAGATAACATATCCGTTGCTTCTCAGACTTTTTTTAATAACTGCCTGCTGCAGCACAATTTTACCCAGGGACATATCTGCAGTAACAAGAGCAAGGAAAGATCTACTCTATTACTGAGAGCGATGAAAGATCTACTCTATTACTGTTAAGAAAGAAATGGTGAGCACCATGGTCATTAATCAGTTACCATACAGCTGGTCTTGCTGAGATCAGTAATTACTCTAAGCCCACATCCAACAATTCCTTGGTCAGCTTAAGGCAATAGTTCTGCTGCACAGTCCAAAAATTATTTCTTTCATCTTTGCTTCAGCTGCAGAGAGCACTTCCCAGGTTGGATCACATAGCAGTACTACCCTCAGTTCTCCTCTCTTTCAAGGAAAGGTGGCAAGTCCCTTACTATTGTAATGAATGATTTAAAAAAATAAAAGTGAGCCTTTGAAACTTTAAATGGGACCAAACAGGGTTGCTTTTAAGGAAGGAGCAAGCCCAAAGTCCCAAGGAAAGACAGGTCTCTACCACTCCTGAAATCTGAATTCTTCCAGAATCTAAATGTAATTTTTCTGTTTTCATATCAACTGCAGAAACATTTAACAGCCTATTGTGTCCTACACTTTTGCTGGGGTTAAATGGAAAAGGACCAGAAAGAAAGAAAAATCACAAGGTTACCCTCTCCATAAAATTTAAATCTAACAGCCAGTCTGCCTTCACTCATTGTGACAGTGGGTCTCCTTCTCCTTGAAAATCATTTCCATCAGTGAAGCCCTGAATCTTCTTTTGTGCTGCTGTACCTCAGGGGAAAACTGTTATGATAAATTTGAGACCTGGCCTAAGATAAATCTGTTCCATAGACAGTCATTTATTCAATTACACAAGCTCTACTTCTTTGGATGAGTTTCTGGGAATAGGAGAGCATGGATTTGGAAGAAGTTCTGTTTCTAAGCAGCTCAAATCCCTAGGGATCAGATATTCATAAGACTGAAACCACTATACATTAAACAAAAGGAACATCTTCTGCCCCCAGTGAAATGTGATGACGGCTCACTCTCACCAAATGAGCTATTTGAACATTAGTTCAAAGTGAACCACTTCTACAGCACTCAAAGCATTTTAGTAGTTTTCTGCATCTATAAATAAGTGACTTGTAGAGTATTTTAGACTATTTTCTGGAAGTGAAAGTCTGGTGAATGCTTTTGCTGCTGCTTGCTCAGAAAAGGCTTCGCATGTGAGAGTTAAAGCAGTCATCCTGAAAATGCCGAATTCTTTCCTCCCATTTATTAGCATTCCAGTCAGCAAAACTGCAGACTACTCATACCACACTAGTCAGACTACCTGAACACATAGCAAATAGTTCATGACAAACTTCCAAATCTGAAATGAAGTGACTCACAATAACTGAACACGCTGAATAGTTGGCTATTCATAAGTGATTTAAAGAGAACAAACGTTAACCTTTGGAAAGTCATTTTGTACTCATAGTTGGCCATGATCTTTTTTTTGCCTTTTAAAATAACAAGAATGATCAAAAAAGCAAAACAAGCCTTGAAAGACAAACAACCTAATCTCAGAGAGATGAATCTTTAGATCATGCTTGAAACACCATTGCTGGGTCAGTGCAGCAATTACTTTGTGAGTCCTAGGAGGGGTGTGAGCTGTGAGCCAAAAGAAAGAAACAAGGCCAGGACCAGCACCAGCTTGCCACTAGCAGTAAAAAAATTGTAAAGAGGCTGCTTTAACCAGGCATTTCCAAATCCACAGGGGTCTCTGTGTGCCAGGTACTTCAGCTTTCTTACTCTTATTCCTGGCTCCATATATGGGTCTTTATGGCATATTCAGCTGAGCATTTTTTATTCATGCAGTAAACAAAGTATCTAACATCTCTCCCTTGCAATATTTTATTTCGTCTGCCCTTTCCCTCAGAAGAACAGTACATGTGAATTGCATATTTGAGACACTCTTGAGCACGATTCACAATTCCAGACAAGTAACACGTAACTATTCTTCCTCTTCTCTTGCATGCCTTTTCTGAAGTTTGGCTACAACTGCGGCCTTTCATATCTCATCCGAACCTCTCCCGTGATTCTGAAGAATTATTGGTGAGTAACACCATTACAATTTTCATCTCTTCATAAGGAGTAATTTTTTTCAGATTAGAACTACATAATGGAGGCAAAACACTTTGATACCTAAAATACTATACCTAAACTGCACATGTGTGTGCATCCCTGCCCAAGGATGGTCTGTACACACCTGGTAGAGTGGAAAAAGACTCCATTAAAGATCTAGACTGTTGTGGAAGTTCATTGAAGGGTTTAAGGGTCACCTATGCTATTACTACAGCTACATCTGTGATCAGTGAAGCAAATGACTCTGTCACTTATTAGCACTCCCAGAGCTAGCAAAAATAAACACATCCAAAACAGTCATCTTTTAATTTCCTTTCATCATGTCTTAAATCCTGTCCCTTTAGAGTCAGTTTTAGACCAACATACTGAATAGAGATTAATTATGTATTTCTTTCTGCTTCTGCTACAGCATGTAGCATTAAAAATAACTTAATAGGCATGATATATAGAGAGATTTTTAGCAAGACTTAGCTTTGCTCTTCTCTGCTTTCATAATATGTGGGATGCTGGAAATCCAGCTCCAGTCCTGTTCAACTTGGAGCCCAGCAGGTGGCATTGCATTTACCTATTCAACATTGCAAAGCTTTTGGTATAGAGGAGAGGGAATATATTCACAGATTGACTTGGCCAAGACAAGACTGCACTCTGCAGTGAGGATCAGGGGATTCCTTGTTTAGGTAGCTAGCAATAGCTGCACAGACATCTCCATGGATCCTTAGCTGACACATTGAATTGTGCCATGTCAATACATGGATTCAGCATCCCCGTGAAGTATGAGGCATCACCCAGGAATAAATCTGAAGTTTTACAATGTAAACCATCTTCACTGCAAATGTCAGATCAAGCTTCACTGAAACTCAACAGCCAAACTGAAGTGATTCAGTTTAGTGATCTCAGTTTGTCGACTGCAATATCTAACCTCTAAAACATCTCTTACACATGACCTGCTAGCAAAGACATTTCTGAAATAACAAGATTGAATCTTGGCAGACTAAGCAATCTCAGTATTTTAATGTGAGCAACACCTGGATTTGTGAAACAGACACTTAACATAAAATAGAACAATAAACCTTTCCTAACTCTGCCCTTCAGACCACTAAGAACCAAACAGTGAAGAGCAACATGGGTTCTGTTTAGATAAAAGAGGAAATTTAATGTGTTGGTGGCTACAGAGAACATAGAAGTAAGCTTTCCATTCACCCCAATTATCTGATCAAACCTTGTACTAACTAGCACCCAGCTAGCAAGGTACAGGTTTACCCAATGCCCTAAGAGATCCTTCAGGGTGGGAAAAATCCCAAAGTGGAGGGAGGGAATTAAAAACTTCCCTTAATTGTTCAGCATGTCTCTAACAAACATTACAGCCTAGCAGATTTTTGGCAACAAATACTGCTGGGGTATTATTTTAAACTTTGTTTCCTAAATCAAATAGCCTACTGTTTCAAAGCAATTCTGTTCCCTATCCTAAGGATTAGCTCAAACATTAACAAACTGGGCCATGGAGGGCTGTGACAGAGACGGCGTGTGGGCAATGCTTTTGCTAATTTGACCTCTCTTCACAGAAATGAGAGGAAACTGTGATCTGAAGCTGACACTTCCTTAGAACATCGCCCAGCTTTCCTAACACTGGGACCACAATTCACTGATAACAGGGCTTTGAAGTAGCTGGAGCAAAGCCAGGAAACATTGGAAGTATTCTTCAGAGAATATCTGTTTCAGATTACCCCAATTTATAGTAAACCACACATGCTAACTTTAGCATTTCTTCTGCCTTTAAAGCTTTTTGTCTTCTGGCTGATTGATCTTGAGCCTTTCCTTTGGCTCAGTACACTAACATTTCATGTCCAAACACTGCATTCCTACTTTGCATCCAATTCCTTCCCCACCATGTGTCACTAGGTTCACTTATCTTTCTCATCCTCTGACCCACATTAACTTTTGCAAATATATGATTTTGCTGGAGTTGAAGCAGAACCTGTGGCAAACATTGCACTGAATGAGGTTAAGCAAGTGCATGATGTGGTTTCTGTATTTTGTTCATTTGCACCTGCACTTCATTCACACCGAGTCTTCCAGTTCTCCTCTTCCTCTCCCTGCCATCAGAGGCTGCATAAGGATAACTCAGACAGGTGTTAGGTTTTTCTAGTCCTGTTTAAATTAAATTAGAACTGTACATCCAGTTTTCATAGCAGGTAATGCAAATCAACAGGAGCAGCCCTATAGAAGCAAACCACTTCTTGCTGAGGCTCTGATGTCCAGTCTCCTCATGCTAAGTCTAGTCTGATCCCAGGTACTGAGTGTTCATTTGCAGCCACAGGGTTTTATGGGCATGTCTTCTATGTCTTGGTTTTGTACAAAAGGAATCCAGCTCATGAGCGTCACCACCTTGTGCTGCTGCAAATCAAAGCTCAGTCAGAGGTGATGGCTGGTAATGCTCTTCTGATCCAGACTGTAACACCAGTACAGAAGCACCATTTGGTCCTTTGGAATTTTTGGCTAAGAAAGGGTGCCAGAACAATCATACTGCACAGTGGAATACAGAGGGGTTACAGCAAGCTGTGGCTCTGCAAGCATCCCTCACTTGTCTAGCCAACGTTGCATGTCCATGGCTCTGACTGAGCCCCTCTGAAGCAGAACATGATGCATTGGCTGCTCTTCAGTCACACCACAG
Organism: Syrrhaptes paradoxus; assembly: GCA_013400615.1. Lineage (NCBI taxonomy): Eukaryota > Metazoa > Chordata > Aves > Pterocliformes > Pteroclidae > Syrrhaptes > Syrrhaptes paradoxus. The sequence continues at coordinate 40,393 of VZTO01012362.1, forward strand.
ACCTGCTAACAACCATGACTCTCACTGCCCAGCCCAGCCATAATTTCTAGGGCATGAATGTTAATAGCTAAACAGAGTCCATCAAATCCATTCGACATCCCAGTGGAACAATCAATGCCAGCATGGTTTAGCATCTAACTTATCATGTGAAAGATAACCTGCTACGAAGCTCCAAAGCACTCTTTTGCATGTTCCCCAGTTGGAACTTAACATCAATCCATGTTGGGCAGAGCAAGGAAAGTAGAAACGTGGCTATTCTATCATCAGGGACTTGTCTTAGAAAGACAGCCAGCATTTCTACAAATTCTTAGGTTCAACATATCATATCAAAACAATGAGAGAAGTAATCCATATACTTGTACTTGACTTCTTTGTCAAGTACAACAAAAACACCTGTCTTCTGACAGAAAACATTTTCTTTAATCACTATTGCAAATAACTCAGGATGCTTTGCAATCTAAAAGTAGAAATTTGAGTTGAGCTCCTATACTTAGGTTTTGGGTTCTTATTTTCAGGGCTGCCATCTACAGACTTTGATAGTTTCCTCTGTCAGGAGCATAGAAAGAATATCTGAAATGGTGGGAAGACCAGCTCATTCAGTGGCAGGGAAAGGACTCTACACAACAGGTCATTGCTTGTTGCTCTTCCTCACGAGCTGGGAAGTAAACATGGACAAGAAAAGCACATGCCCATTTGCACATCCCACTAACATCAAGGCTTGTGTGCACTGCAGTCAGGAACTGCAGCAGGTTGGCCACTGCCAGATGCCAGCAGCAGTCTGGAAATCTAGGAGAAATTTTTCAAAAGGGAAAAATCTAACTGTTGGGGGGAGGTAGAGGAAAGGAGTAAAAACTAAACACCCAGTGAGCTTCAACTAAATCTGAGCTCTGCCATTAAGCAAAAGGCAGCCTCGTTTCTCTGGAACTAAGACTATATTTCCTACCCTTCAGCAGTTCTCATTCTTATATAAAATACTGTTCCCACTGGTTTTGGTGGGACTTCCTCTGTAAAAACATTACTGCTGAACATGAATGCAGATATTCACACAGTGCATGATGCCAGTAAACTCTGCGAGAGCGCAACTTCCCTGCTGATATTGTGTGTTTCCGCTCCCTCTCTCCTTGGGAAATTAGACTGATTACACAAGAGGCTGTCTCTTGAAATTTCTGAGTTTTCCCTACTGTCACAAGAGCAGCCAAAAAAGTAACAGTTTTGGAAAAGAAAAATGGAATGAATCCATTTTCCATATTGAAGCAACATTCAGAAAAAAATTATCTACATTTATTTTCACCAAAACAATTTTTCTCTTGATGCATTTTATTTTGAATGGAACAAATATTTAATTACAAAAATGTGATGGATGATAACAGATCTCACTAAGAAAATTGCAAATTGTCAGGTCAACCTGAAAAACATTTTTTCCTTCCAGTTTTCAGTTCAAATGTAATTGTTCAGACAGTCTTTTGGCAAAAGGCTTTACCATTTAAAGAAAAAATTCACTTGGTTATCAAAAGCAGTTGTGGAAGCAAGCACTCCTGTTGGGGCAGACACCCACTGAGATAACAGGTCCCTCAAAATCATTAAATTTTGTAGGAACTGCACTCTTTAGGGTGACCTTAAAAGCTCAGAAAAGGTACAGAGTATCCTTCCTGATTTTGCTTGCCATCAACTTCATTCTCCCAATTTTAACATTTGAAGCACCTGAAAAGTTGTAATTAATGACAGAGTCTGCTATTAGATAGCAGCTAAAATTACAGTTGGGCATGAAGACACACTTTAAGTACTTCCTGTTCAAATTGTCCAAATGAAGGCAAACTAGTGCTAGAGGAAAAAAAATTAAATCTCCTCGTAGGAGGCACATCTCTGCTTGACCCTAGCGGTCTTGCATTTACTCTGCTGTGTGGAACTTGATGCATTTCAGTACATTACAGCTGGTGAAGCGTTGCCCAAACATATAAGCCAGAATTAAACTACCTTCTAAATTGCAAAAGCACATTACTACTGATGACAAGGTTCCCATGCAGCACTTTAACCACTTTTTTTAGAAGCTACCCTCCAGCATGAGTAGGTCATAAACTCCCTAAGAACTGTGATGTCAAGGCAGGGAGAGGAGTGGTTTCATCAAGGTCACACAAAGGTTGCACAGGGAAAGCAAAAACCTAGTTCTCCTGTGTCCCAGTAAAGAGCTCTGACAGCAAACCATTGTCTCTCACTGATGTTAGCCTATGTAATAAATGATGTCTCCTTGGTGGGGAACTGCCCAATCTCACATCATTAGCAGATCTGGGATTGCTAAAAGGTTTAAGGCTTCAGCATGTTTTGTTTTTAATTGAGCATGAAGCCATCTTGGCAATAATACCAAAAAAAGCCTCACACCGAAATAAAATCTGTTTGGATTGCTGGTCTTCATTAAGTGATTCAGAACAAAGCTGCACCTTCTTTCTTCATGTCAGGACAGGACTAAATATTGCAGGCTGCATGTCTTCAAATGAGATTTGCAAACGTTGTGCAATCAAAGTGCAAAACATTTGAAATGTATCTTGTGCAGGATGGACACAAACAGATCAGCCCTCCTCCCTTTTGAATCTGTTTGGATCATTGTAAAAACAGATAAACTGCTAAGTAGAAGACAAATAAGTAGGGTCATTCTTGCAGGAAACTGCTCATGTCATGTTCACCTTAGGTAAAACTAATATATCCTCATATGGCTTTGGAAAGATTTCTTCTTGGTTCCTAAAATGAACAGCTGACAGCCCATGAGAGCAATTTTTAAAAATAAAAGCAATTTCTAAATTTAGGAAAATAACACTTTAAACCCTGAACTTAAAATTATCTTTAACAGCACCATTTTTCCAGCAATCTTCATTCTTGTTAGAGTATGCCACTTACAATAACATACAGAAATTCAAATTATTTTGAATATCAGAACCCAACAAATACTGAAAGATGTTTCCCCTATTCCCTCCTGACTCTTGGTTCCCTAGCTCATGAAGGCATTCCACATGCTCCATATACCACATGCTTCAATTTCCAGAATATACGTTATCCATAATTGATTTAATCCCTCAGCATTAGGAACCATAACTGTATAATAAAATAAATGGTTTGTGTCTTTCTTATTCTCCCCTGGGATACATGCATTTTACACAGACAAAAAAAGATTTTTTCTGTAGCATCATCAGATTCATTCAGTAAGAGCCTGGTCCTACCACATTAGAGTTTCACCACTCACTTTAGCAAAAGCAAGGCCCTAGTTTGCAACTGTATATCTAATGTAGATTTTTCACAGATGTCTTAAAACTGTGAGGTGCCTTGTCTTTAAATCTGTGAGGTGCCTTGTCTTTACCCCATGCGCATTCTTGTTGCCTTCCCTGTATAAACTTCAGCAACAGTGTGGCCCTGTAATCAGCCACATCAATCAGCTGAGCTGGCAGAATGGGAACTCTACCAAAAAAAGATAACTTTTTTAGCCAGATCAGTTTGCTGCATGGTTGCTAGTGCCAAAGCAAGTGATGGGTGTGAGCACCTAGTTAGGTGGAGTGGCGAGAGTGGAATTGTCAAATTCTCTTACAGCTTGAATTCAGCTCAGCCTTGGAGGACCACCAAGAAGAAACATATCTTTCAGATGTACTGGGCCCAGATCCTTCGCTGATAAGTCAAGAAAGTTAGATCATCACTACAAAGGTCTGGACTTAAACCAGCTAAAAATTGGTCCTATTGCAGCCAGTCCCTCCCTGAAGCTGAATATATTAAGTAGTTCTCCAATAAAAAATGAAATATATCCTCACCACCAGTCACTCCTGTTTTCATGAAGGGCAAAGCAAGAAGATGCATTCTTAATCACATGCCTGATTTCTGCAAAACACATCGTGCTTATCTGTTTGTCAGCCCACAGCCATGATTCAACTATAATTATGACTCTTCCCCTGAAACAGCAATTTCATCTATCATCATTATCATTATTACTACCTTTTTTTTAATGGCAAATAGCATCTACCTATGTGGAATGTAGGAGGACTGTTTTCCTTCTGATATTAAAAAGTTCTCTCACAAAGTAAACATTGGCTGAACCTCAGAGTTGGTACACTGTTTAGGAATGTAGCCTTGCACAAAGCCAAAGGCTTTTCAGAGTGTTAAAAGAAACCTCAGGCACTGGAGTCATCCCCAGGAAGCAGATGAAAGCGATGCATACACGTGTCAAAATGCCAGCTTCCACTATGTATGTCAACATGAGCTGGTAGGAAAGTAAGGGCTGTACGGAACAATAAAACACTTTTTAAAAGGCTGTTTTCTGAGATAGATTAACTGCATTAAAACATTAAAAGATAAAAGAAAAATTGAAGTAGACATTAACAATGATTTCCTACTGCTGCTCTATAAAAACAAAATTACTAATTACAAGCACACAAAAAACCTGAAACACCATACACTTCATTCATTTGTAAGACTTCAGTGTTATCTTAACATTCTCTCCATTCCATACCCTTTGTTTACAAATTGGAAAGCCTCACAAGCTGCCCCAAGCTGATCTTAGAGCAGACTTTGTAGAGTAGTGAGAAGTGTTTACAGGACACAATCTCTATACCCTAAAGTCTCCAGATCTAAACAATGTTTCTTTTCTTTCCACAACATATCTACTCTCCAACATTACACAAGACTATTCTCCTTACCATTACCATGCAATGGAACAGGAACAAAACCTAACACTGTCCTGGCAGGTCCAGACTTTACCTGGCCATGATGCACCTTGGTGTCTGTCTGTGGCAAGGTGGGCCATCACAGGACACTCAGCAGTGCATGTCAGATGAGATGTCCCATGGCCAGTATGCTGCAAGGAAAAAGAGCTTGATGGCAGGTTTGAGAATATGGTAATATATTTTCTGTCTTGAATTCTGTTTTCCATTTCCAGATTTTTTTGCACATATGAATAAAAAAACATTTCCCCCTCATATTGCTAATACTGTGTAGTAGAGGAATTTCAGCGGAGAGGCAATGTTTATGGGTAATGTTTACAGATTTGTCTGCGTAAACAAAAGGTAAGATGCAAAAGTCAAGATGCAAAGGAGTGTTGTATTTGACCTCTGTCAAAAAAGTTTGATGTGCCTATGCAGATAGACTTCATTTTTGAAATGGCTCAGTAGTTGATACAAAATAAAAAGGCAGATATTTGTGGTTAGGTGATCAGATGGGAAAATTAAATATTGTCAATCCTGCCCAATGTAGTGAGCTGGCATAGCAGATGAAATGAGTGAAATAAGATGCTTAACAGAAAGTAGTAAAACAAAACCAAAAAAAAAATCACAAGTTCAACAACCAAAAACTACATATTTCCGGAAGAAAGCAGGAGACCT
>VZTO01012363.1:8631-21961 GCA_013400615.1 Syrrhaptes paradoxus
GGCGGCCGCTCCGGCCCTCGCCCCGGCACCTCCCTCTTCCCCTCCCTCGGCCCGCCCGTGTCCGCCCCGCCGGCCGCGGCGCGGATGGCGGCGGCGGCCGCCCCGGCTCTTTATGCCTGCACCAAGTGCAACCAGCGCTACCCCTTCGAGGAGCTCTCCCAGGGCCAGCAGCTCTGCAAGGTGCGGCGGGGGGACAGCCCCCGGGACGGGCCCACCTGCCGGGGCTGCCCGGGGAGGAGGAAGGGGAAGAGGAGGGCGGCGGCGGCCCTGGGGCGGGGAGGCAGCCGGCAGCCCGGCGGGACGCCCCCCGGGGCGGGTGAGGGTTTGGCGGTTCCGGCGGAGGGGAGTAACGCGGTTGTTCTCTCCTCAGGAGTGTCGGATCGCCCACCCCATCGTGAAATGCACTTACTGCCGGTCGGAGTTCCAGCAGGAGAGGTACGGGGGGGTTCGGCCTCGCCCGCTGCGGGTCCCGCCGCGGGAGGAGCAGCCGCTCCCGGCACGGCCGTGTGTCACGGCGGGAGTGGGCAGTGGGGGAGACGCGCGGAAGGGGCAGAGCGGCGGCGGATGGACCTGGCCGCTGCCCGCCCCGGCGGTGCTGCTGTGCGGCGTCAGCGGGTGTGCCCGGTGACTGCTCCCCGCACACGTGTCGGCCTGCGTGCTCTCCAGTCACTGCTCGGGAAGCAGTTTCAGAGGGTGTGTTTGTGCTGAATTCAACGTTATGCCATTTTATCTTTAGCAAAACGAATACGATATGCAAGAAGTGTGCCCAAAACGTGAAGCAGTTTGGAACGGTGAGTAGGCTCTTAGTTCTGAATGTTGAAGTTTAAGTTCCCTCACGTTTTAAATGAAAAAAAGTTATCTTGCAACTAAACTTCTTATTTTCTTTTAGGGGAAAAAAATAAATATTACTATTCAGAAAGGTGATGAAAATTACGGCAGCTCTTGATTTCCTTCACGCCTTACAGTTTCTTTTTTCTAATTGAAATCCATTGTGATTCTAAGTAGCTTAACAGTTATGAATAAATGTAATATGGCTATTCATAGTAAAAATAATGTTATTTCAGTTTATGCATGTGAGGGAATTCTTTGCATATTCTCATAAGTACACACTTGACGGCAGAAAGACCATGAGCTGTTTGTGTTTTTAATGAGTGGTAAATGTGAAAATCTAATAATACCACATACTTTCTATTCTGTAAATAATTTCATAAAATTTTAAAATGCATGTTAAGGTATTAAGTAGAAAGTGCGAGCATTGTCTGTTTGCATGTTACTTTGCATTTTCTCATCTTGAATTTCAGCTTCAGTTCTATTAGAGAAATTATTTTTTTAATATATGAATACACACACTGAGCGCCCTGCCGATACTAGTTTATAGAAAGTGTCAAGATAACCTTGTTGTGAACTGAAAGTGTGCAACTTCTATATGCTTGGCATAAACCATACTAGATGAAATTCAGCTTATTTGAGAAACATAGCAGCTGCTGATATGGAGGCAGGCACTTTGTGAATGTAAATGTAAACTGAACAAACGACATTCTTTCAAAAGCTTAAAATGTAGTGAAATGAAGTGCAAGACAGATTCAACAATGTTTTTTATGAGTAGTAGTTCATCAAAAAAAAGGAACTGCATTGAAGATAACCAGCCATGTGTAACCTGTGCAAACTGACACCAATTTTATTTTCCAGCAGCATATTATTCTAGTTGAGTGTATGATAGAGAAGTTGATGGTATCTGAAATTGTGTGCTTTTTCTGGATTTAAGTTTCCTGAAGAATTGCAGGTATCAGGATACTAATCTTGGAGCTTGTAGGGTTATCAAATCCCTTAGTGCAAGGGAGAGGGATGTTTTCAGAAACTTCAAGTCTAAAAAATTACTTGATTACTTTTCTAAAGTTTTAAAAGTAATTTCATTAGTCATGTAATAAAACAGAGAGGAAATGTCATAGTATTAAAAAATTTAAGAAGAGGCAGGGACAGAGGTACACTTCAGACACCTCTACGTTTGTGTCACACTGTGTGTGTTTCTTTCATTGGGTATGTAGCTGCTTTTTCATGCAAAGTCCAGACTGCTTTTGACCTTTGAAGGAGTATAATTTTAGGGGAACAGTTTAGTACTGAAGATGGAAATTATAGGAAAAAGGTACTTTATGTTAAAGTTTTATGAAGCCCTAGTAGTTCAGAAGCATCATTGTATGATTTGAAATAGCTGTGTTCATTACAGAAACTGTAGATGTATTAACTTCAGTTCAACTTACCTGTTTTTCAGCCCAAGCCTTGTCAGTATTGTAACATTATTGCAGCATTTATTGGCACAAAATGTCAACGTTGCACCAACTCCGAGAAGAAGTACGGACCACCTCAGACATGTGAACAGTGCAAACAGCAGTGTGCTTTCGATCGAAAAGAGGAGGGAAGAAGGAAGGTAAGATTTGCTCCACAGCTGTAGTGGCTTAGGCTGACAACAGTGTTCCTCCTTCATAAGAGAAAGATTAACAGGGATGTACCTTAAGTTCACTAGTATTGGATTAAAGTTGCTGTGCTGTGCTTTACAGTAATATTTTAATTCAATTTTGCAACTTGCAATTGTTATGTTAACTACTGAGCTAACTTACTTTAAATTAAATCACTCCCTTTAAAAATAAGTTTAAGCGTAAGCTGAGAGTTGTGCCTGGGGAACAGAGATTAAGGAGCTGAACAGTTCCTGGTGCTTTGATTTTTGTTTTTTGTTTTTTTTTTTAATTTTTATTTTCCCATTCATTGTATCTCATGTATGTCTGTAACTTGAATCTGTCACTTTACATCTTCTGATTTCCCTGCCTTGGTTTAAAGTACGGCACCAGAGAGGCAGACTGCTTTGAGCAGCACTTTCTTAAATAGCTTTGGTGAGTGCTACTTTCTCATTCCAGAGGGTGCTGAGGAAAAGACCTCAAAAGCCTCTTGCCTGAACCCAAGAATAATGCTGTTTTTACAGAAAAATTTACTTGGTACAAGTAGCACATTGGCTGGACGTGTTGATTCTGCCTGATACAATGGGTTGAGAGAGGGTACGTGGTGTCTGAAATAAATATTATTTGTCCCTTTAAAAAGTTCTTGTCACTCCTTGTGACAGAGCAAGTCCAGCATTTGCTAAGACTGCTTTCTAGCCTAACTTTAAATGACAAAAAGAAATGGAAAAAGATTAACTTTACTAAAAGATAATGTGCGTACCTTGGAGATATGGTAGTGCTGCTTCATACCAAAGAGATATCTGGATTTTTCCCAGAGATAACAGATGAACTGAAACAAATTTTACTTGCAGATATTGTAGTACATCTTCCTAGTGCAAGTACACTTGGAAAAAAAACCCTGCTATAAATTATTTCCCAAAAGGTTGATGGAAAGTTGTTGTGTTGGCTCTGCACGCTGTCCTACAAGAGAGTGTTACAGAAGACAAAAGAACAGAGGAAGAGCCTAGGATCTTCACATTCTAACTCCTCATCTTCTCTTACTGAGAAAGACCAGCATCATTCAAAACACCACCACCACCACCATCATCATCGCCACAGCAGTGGTCATCACAAGTAAGTATGTCAAAAATTAAAGTAGCTGTTGGTACCTTTTCTGCGTTCTGTTAGTAGTGAGATCAAATCAAAGCACATAAGAAATGCTGTTTATGGCATCAAAAGCAGAATGTTATTCTTCTATGGTCTGTCAAAATCCTGGTATTCTTACAGTTTAGATGAAAGGTGGTCAGCAAAAATTATTTGGGATCATCAAACTAGTTGATGTTAAAATTGGTAGCACGTCTAGAAAAGAAACCCACAGAATGGCTACAGAGCACATTACTTAGGGTTACACTTGAATTTGGCTTTCTCATCAGTAACTGCTGTGTGATAGCTGCTATTTTACATGCATTTACCATGAGTTAAAAGGTGTATTAGCAGTGGGCACAGAACACCTACTTTGCTCAGAATCCTCACCCTGACTTACTTCATCCTGACTTGTATGTGTGCACATACTTGCAGTGTAATGGAGAAGCAGAAGCAACAGTGTGGAATCACCCTCAGTCTAAGACCAGGCTGCGTCTCTTTGCTAGTTTTTATACTCAAATCCTGCTGGAAGAGGCAGCTTGTGAGTGGCTGTCACACAGACATAGGAAAACAACACTGTCAGTTCAGTTCCTGGCAGTCTGGTAACTGCACACAGTTTTGTCCCGTGTTCTTCAGCTTTTCTCAGCGTGCCCTCTCTGGCCATGCGTTAAGCAGCATACCAACTTTATTGTACATACTAGTTTAGTTATAAATCCTGGGACTGGTTTGTTTCTTATGCTAGTAAAATAGTAGTCATAATTCTTATTTTCATTGGTAGGCTTATGGCAGCGTAACTTTAGAACTCCTTACGTATTTTTGTGTTGGATAGTGCTACAATGGTAATGACCCTGAACCCAGACATACACTGTAATTCTAAGCTTCACTTTTCCAGTTCTTATAATTTTCCATTTTGACTGAAAATTTCCTAAGTGTGACTTAAAGATAGAGGCAAAATAAGCTGTAATGATACTGGGAATGAGAGGAATACTCCATACATACTTTCACTTAAAAAAAAAATTATTTAGGGTTTTTTTTTATGAATTTGAAAAATAAAATTATTCTTGTCATGCAGAGTCATTGTACTGTTCCTGTTCTCTCAAATCTCTGCTGAAAATCAAGTTATAACAAGCTAAATCTAATTTGATGCAAGTGGCAGAGATATAGTAAGGATTAAATAAAAAAGTTAGCTCTTTACTACAGAATAGAGCTCATAATATACTCAAGGGTTGTAAAAGTAAGCATATCTGTATACAGATCAGAGTGTTCCCAGTTTGGCACCTTTTTTTCTGTAGGCTGCCATGGGTCCATTGCTTCTGGTTCAATAAATACAACTCTTTGCTATCCATTCCAGTTATTGTTAAGATGACACAGTAGAGACAGTGAGGTAGAAATACAGATTCATTGAACTATTTCATTTGGTGCGGTCTTCTACATTTTACTATTCCTAGATCAGTGGTGTTTGTTAAAATGGCTTTTGAAATTATTGAAAATAAATCTTTAGACCTGAAAAGGAGTTATTTTCAGAGATCCAAAACTTAGCGTTGCTCTTATGCCATCACATAAGCACCACTTCAGGCAATGTTCATATTACAGTATGGGAGTCCCAGGAATGCTCTTTTAGACTGTCTTGCTGAGTACAGGATTAGCAATATAAAGTTCACCAAACTTGGGAGATGCCAGAAAAAAGGTTTAGCCATCAGTCTACCCTTTGTGTCTTACATTAGTGTAAACACTTAAGAAATATTTTTGTAGCATCCCAACATGGTAAAGAGTGATCACAAAAATGACAGAAAATATGACTGTCCAACTGAAAATTTGTAATCGGTCATTTTTTATAAAAAAAAAAAAGGGGGTGGATTTTTCTTAAATACAGATACCATTCACATAAACTTAGAAATAGTGGCGTGTTTGATCAGTTACCAAATACATTTCACATATTTCAGAATCAGCAGTCTGAGTCCAGAACAAGATCAGGGACTATGGAAACAGAGGTAAATATGATATTTATGAATTTCCTTTTAATTTATCTTTCAGTTTTCATTTAAAGGACATTTTTTTTCTTGCATTTCTGGCTAGTCTCTAGCATTCCAGCTAGGAGCATGAGTTAGTTATTTTACATGTACCGAATGGTGATATTAGACAGTTATATAGTATGAGGCTTTAGGTTTACATTTTGTTTGATTTCAGCCATAAATCCTCTGCAGCTATTCAGAATGAAACTCCAAAGAAAAAACCCAAACTGGAATCCAAGCCATCAAATGGAGATAGGTAAAGTTACATTTTTGTAAAGCTGAGCCATTTCAACCAAATAGAGCACTGATTTGTGGCCAGTTGCTTTTTTTGCTTCTTTTTTTTTTTTTTTTTTTTTTTTTTTTTTTTTTTTTTTTTTTTCTTTTTTTTTTTTTTTTTTTTTTTTTTTTTTTTTTTTTTTTGTTTTTTTTTTTTTTTTTTTTTTTTTTTTTTTTTTTTTTTTTTTTTTTTTTTTTTTTTCATTTTTTTTTTTTTTTTTTTTTATTTTTTTTTTTTTTTTTTTTTTCAGTCTGAAGGATGAGGGAGGTGAAACTATATGGTCCAGCCAGAGAGATTAATGGGTGGCTTCTGAGTGCTGTCAGTCAACTAAGTGCCTTCATGAGCATAAATCTGGCACTGTGTTCCTGCTGTTAGGCTGTTTGGGGTGAAATTAAATAAAGCTTATGTACAAGGCAACAGTTATCAACAAAACAGTATTCCTTAACATGGGTGTTTTGTCAATTAGATGCAGGGCTGAAACCGCTGCTTTAGGCTGACCTAGTATCTAGAGAATTCTTTTGGACCTTAGTGTGTGAGACTGAATCTTTATTCTATCTCTGGCCAAACAACTGAAATAGAAGTGGCTGCTTCAGTCAAAGGGTATTTGTCCCCCTGAAAGCTAATACTTAATTATATTTCTGCAGGTGTATGTAATGTGTGCCATTAGTAAGGTAATTTGCCAGTTGCATCCATTTCTGTCAGGTACATACTTTTTTTGCATTAGTCCTTAAGGATGTTTGTGGAATTATTAATTACCCAATTTGATCTTTAAAAAAAGTTACTGTTTTTTCCTGTTGATGTTGTGAGTAACTATTGTTTTTTATTTTTAGTAGCTCTATAAATCAGTCAGCAGACAGTGGGGGAACTGACAACTTTGTCCTCATAAGTCAGCTGAAAGAAGAAGTAATGTCACTTAAACGTCTTCTGCAGCAAAGAGATCAGACTATTTTAGAAAAAGATAAAAAGGTAAAAGTTGCACCCACTTAAAAAGAACTTTGTTTTCTGTTTTGTAGACTCCCAACAATGTCTAAGTGGTGATATAAAACAAAAATCTGATACTTTTTTTTTATATAGCAGTTAATCAGATCTTCCCACTTAAAAGATAACTTTGGGACTTTTTTATCATTAATATTTTTTGGCTCTAACTCAGAGAGGAATTCATCTTATCTCACTTCAGCCATCTAAAACTAGCCATCTGTTTCACTGTTACTCAGGCTGCGTGCCACAGCTGATGGATAAAATGCCAGACAGTGGTTTGTATGTTTTACAGATTTTAAACTGAGGCATGCTAAAGATCCCAGACATACCTACATAGGCTGATGGGCACATGAGATAAGAGGAGAATTAAGAGTAGTAGCCATTCTGAGTTTAGCATAGGTTTTGTTTAGTTTTAAACTAAAGCAGTTATAGCCATAATCATGAGTTGGTGTCCAAATTTGCAAGTACAGTGTATGAAAATGAAGTGTTTTGATTTTAAAACATTGGTAGCATATGTGTAGTGCAGGTTATCAAGACTGTGTATTGTCCAAGACTAGAAGAGCATGAGTTAAATGCCTGTCATTCAACAAAAGTTAAGCAAAATAGTCAGGCCCAAATGGCTGCAATGAAACTCATACAAGAGATTGACCCTTCTAACAACCTAATGATTAACAAGGAAAGAGAAGTAACTACAAGTATCTACTTTGCTCTGCCTTTATTAAAGCTTATTTCTCTGCCATCTGATGAGCTAGATGCTTTTAAGACACTGTAATGGTGACTCTAGAATGTATGTTCAGGATTGGGTAGGTTATGGAACTGTACTAAATAATTACGGTTACTATATTTTCAAGTAAAATTTTGATTATAGATGCATGGTGGCCTATCAAAACATTGATGGTTAAGAAAGGCTCATGGATTGTGAGAGGAATATGCTTCCACTTTTAAACCATGGTTCAGTATCTACATTTCTACACTTAAATGTGTTGTGTAAAGGATACTGAACCTTTTCTTCATTTATATCCCTCTTATAATACACCTAGAGTTGGAAGTAGTTGCTGTTTTGAGCTTTTAAGTAGTTAATGTGAAAGAGCTGAAGAGTCTATCGTGTATTCTCTTTAGATAGTTCTTCGAAGGACAGACATTAAGGCCCTGATCTCTCCCTTATAACCAGCAGAAGATCATGAGGCAGTAGGAAATTCACTTACCTATTTTTGTATTTGATCTACTGGACAAAGCTAACAAAAGGAGGGTTAGGTCAGGAAGTGTCACGTACTTCTGCATGACAATGGCAGTAACCTGCTTTATGCTGTTTCCATAGGGAAAGCATTTAATAATTTTAATATTCCCACTGCTTAAACTATTTATTTGACCTCAGAGTTCTTTGAACTTAAAGACTCCTTGAGGTGTGAATTACTCACTTTCAGAATGTTGCTTACTTTCTTCAGCTGCTGGAGGCTCAGAGAAAAGCCTGAGCCAGACTTGTGGGAGCCTCCTGTTGAGATCTGGTCCCAAGTTTTGTGTTGGAACAGCATTTGAACAGTTTGGAGTGCTCCAAAAGTAAAACCTCTGAAATGTATAGCATATGGCAACAAAAACGACTTAGTAGACTAGCTTTACAGAGAATACTCATTCATAATTTTTTGTTATGAGTCAAGATCTCAGCCATGTCATTACCAGTGCATACTGTTTACATAATAGCCTTGTTTCATTTTCCGGACAAAATGTTAGTGAGACACTAAGACATTACCATGAGGTCCTGAGACTTAATCATTAGGAAGGGACCCCAGTTTGCTGAATGTTCACAGGTACTGTGTTTGCTCATCTACTTGCATACTTTACTATGGTGCAATACTGCCACTAGGTTTTCTTATATTTAGTTTGTGATATGTGGTTTTGTACTGGATCCCCTGGAATTTACAAGAGCTGCAAGTACATAATGATTGCAGCAATCTGTGTACAGTGAGGTATATATCCGTGTATCAAGATACCCACAGCTTATTTAGTGCCATTCAGTTGACAGTTCTGTTGTATTCCTTGTTTCACTATGTGTGATTTGATCCATACTCAGGTTGGTAATAGCAGTCTTGTCAGTCATTTTAGGAATATATGGTTTGGTTTCTTAGAGCGGGCTGCTTTGCTAGCAAAGAGGCTTCATTTCCCGATAAATCCAATTGACCAAAGAGGTTCAAAATAGCCAGGTGAATCTGGGATGCTTTGGACAACTCAGCTTTTTAAAGTGTTTCCTAAAACTTCTGGGTCCATATACAACAAAATGTTAGTAGTTCACCCAGCTGCACATGCTTCCAGAAGAAGCATTCAGCTGCTTGGACAGAAGCATATGTCACAATTCGGAAACACCTGCCTTAGTGTATGTCATCTGGATCTCTGCCTGTCTTAGGAGACACCCAGTGGCAGCACTTCTATACCATCCACTCGGAATTAAATCGTAAGTTAAGTCATTTTAATTATATGTTTCTAATAATACAGTTTAATTCACCATTGTTGTGGATCAAGAAGCAGTGAAGCTCTGGAATTTATACTTCTGTTTAGGACAAATTTTAGCATAAAAGGACACAATTGTCTTTCTGTTGTCTTTCTATGGAAGATTTTTAATATATTACCATACCATATAACTGAAAAGACGTAACTGAAGATTGTGAGAAGTATCTGACAGCTGAAGGAGCAGCTAAGATTATAAATCATTAGTCTTGTATTTTTTTTTATGATTAACCTTCTTTATACCAAATCCTGAGCAAACAATATGGCTATATAAGTACAGTTGTTTTCTATGTATGAAATAGACATACTTTTCAAGCTACTTCGCCAGTGCTGAGCTGTCAGTAGTACAATAGTAAATAAATGTAGTGTTTCCTGAGATTCCTGAGGCTTCCGTAAAGATTTTACAGACTGATTAGAAGATGTATACTGTAGCAGTCCAAGGAATCTTCATAGAATTTGTCTTTTCAGTTGACAGAACTGAAGGCAGACTTCCAGTACCAGGAGTCTAACTTGAGGACGAAGATGAACAGTATGGAGAAAGCTCACAAGGAGACTGTGGAACAGTTGCAGGTGAGTAAATACTTATCAATACTTGAGAAATACTTCAGATGGAATTATGTATTCAGGCTGTTAACTTGCAGCAATGAAATAGTACCAGGTACTTGAATGATCATTACCACGTTCAGCTTTGGATGCATTGTACAGCTGTTCTGCAGTCAATAGACAATCTCCATATAAATTAAACTCACTGTGGGAGTTGCTTTCTAACTTTGAGAGGCTTACCTCACATGCCTTCTCAAAGGTTACGATTTTTTTTGTCTGTCCTCTGATACTTAATCAATTGTCGGTGTGCTATTGATCTGATTTAACTGCTCAACACAATTGACAGTTAAATGTCTCTTACTAAAGCATACTTTATCAAGGAGAAAGCCTGAATTAGCTGCCTTACAAATCACAGACTGAACAGATACTCAGTGCAGTACCTCAAGTACTAAATTTTGCAATACAGGAAATGTAGTTACCTTTTCTGTTAAAGATGCAATATGCATAGCAAAAGGAATATACGAATCGTTGAAAAGTGATCATTATCTTCTTTGAATATTCTCAGCATGTACATTTTGAGAATTTGTTTCATAAATGCAATGGAAAATTAATGCATGACACTACTATCTGGGATGTTTCAGTAATTCATAAAACTTGTTTTTATCTGTATTGCAGGCCAAAAACAGAGAACTGCTCAAACAGGTTGCAGCATTGTCAAAGGGTAAAAAGTTTGATAAAAGTGGGAGTATACTAACGTCTCCTTGAGGAACTGGTTATTCATGGGGTTTGCTACTCAATGTAAATTTGAGTAATTCTGTGAAGCCCTTAAAATCCTGTGTAGCAGAAGAAATATTTTTGCACACCAGATTAGTTGGCATGTTTCCTACAAGTTTTTATAATTAATATACAGCTTTTTTTAGTTACTGTTCAGATAAAATACTTCAACTGGCTTGAAGAATGTTTTTATTTTTTTGATATTGGAAACTTTTTGCCAGCAATAGTATTAAACCATTGCATAGAGAACATAGCAATGCTCTCTCTAAAAGGACAACATGCAATAACAAGCTAGGTGTACTTTTTACAAAGCAGCAACCAAGTCTTTTAAACAACACTGATGTCAGCCAAAAGTTTATGAATCTGCAGTGACACTGAACACTGGTTTCTGGCAACTGTTCTTTTACTTTGTATCAAAAGATAAATTTAGAATGGAAATCATGGTGCTCTCAAGTGAAACTAAAAAAAAAAGCATATATGTATGTGTAAATACAACGGTAACGGTTATATTCTTAGTTATAACAAGTAATTAGTGTTTTACATTCTTGTGATAGGGATTTACCGAAAGATTATCTATTGTACAGTAACAGAGGCAGTGTGGTTTTTGTAAGATTTACTGTAGATTTTTCTTGCAAGTGCCTTTCTCCAACTGTTTATTTATAGGGATGTTGGTATTTTGTACATAAGGTTTTTATGTTTTAAAATCATGTTTAATAAATGTTTTATGTAAATATAAATGTGTGTACAGAGGAACCTGAAACAAAGATCAAAGTGGCTAGTGCAGTGCTTGAAGCAGCACCAAGAGCTAGCTAATTGATGGACAGTGAGTATTGGCTTTAGATAAGCTTTGTAGCTTGTGTCTGTGAGGTGTAGAGTTTTGTTAGGTCTGCTCGTGCCAAACACTTCCTCAACAAAAAACTAAATGTTTTTTGCCACACTGGAGTTTAGTGGTTTGTTTATATGTTTTTCCCATTTGGCACAGCGCTAATTTTGATTCCATGGCAGACATTGTATTCCCCATGTTACATCCTTAGTTTAAAAAAAAATCCAAAGTTTAAAAAAAAATTATTCCCCATTGTCTGATTTAATGTACTTAGTTGTAACTTATGGTAATTCTTCGTAATAAATTGAAAGATTCTCATCCCCCAGTAAAGGTAAACAATGAGAAAAGAGTAGTCAAAACTAATGGTCTTGAAATTAATTAAGGGAGTAGATAAGGTGTCAAAGGTGGGTTGTTTTAATATTTTGGGTAGATTTTGATTCTAAATTACATCAGTTTAAGTTTAACTCTGCTCCTAATGGACATCAGTCATATTCAGAAATTTCTGTTAAACATAATTTAGTGTATGCCAAGGTCTCTGTTCAGGAAGGCAAGTTACGAATCAGTGTAAAGTGAAGCAGACTTGTGTAAGTAAATGGTTAGTTCAGCTCTGGGTACTGATTTGTAACAGGATAACTGCTTGTATTTCAGTAAGCTTAGTTGTGTAGATATAAGCTGGACACCTTTAATTAAAGAACTGAAATCTAAAGTTCCTTGGCTGTCCACCCATGTACTGAACCATGAACACCTTTTCAGTAGTTCAAACAAGTTCCAACAGTGACAGACTACTGAAGAATTTTTTAAAAAACTGTCTTGTTTCACATGGTATAAGTGTATTTTTATACCCTAAAATCAATTTTGTATGTTTATAAAGGCTCTTCTTCAAACTTGCTAAACTAGGGTAGAGAATGCTGCTATCCTTTGGGGACGTTATTAACTGTTTTTAACATACAAATTTATGACTTTCATTAATTCAGAGTTAGTATTTTGATACTGTTTTTTTTTCCAGTTGAATGGAGACCCAGGCTTGCTGAAATTTGTTTTTAAACACAGAAAAGCATAGCAAATTGAAAAGTTTCAATTAAAATCACTTAATGATCTGTTCAAGCTGCAGTAAGGACATTTTAAAGGAACAAAATGAAGTTCTATATTAGAAATAATTGACTTTATAAATCCCAGTCTGAAGAATTTTTAGGGGCTTCACAGTGTTTAGTTCTAATTAAATACATGTGGGTTTTCTTCCATAATGTAATTTTTAACATGAATTTTTAAAAGTTGTAAACTAGCCAACTGAATCCCAGTCCTGAAAATAGTGTCCTGGAGCTCTAGATTATTGACGTAATAAACTGATGTTCTTTAAATGTGGATCTGCAAGGATATTGTTGTACTGTATTGTGCTTTTTAGCCTGTTTCCGGATGTTGATTAGCATTGACCAGTGATGGCCATTTTGGCTCAAGTTATTTATGTATTTTAAGCCTGTGAATATTGCGGCCCCCTTGTAGATAGTATGTCTAAATGCGCGTTCTGCAGTGAAGCTATTCAGCTGTCCACATGTATAGACTATTGAAATACTGTACTGGCACACATGTGACCGTTGACATTTTGTACCTTTTCTAAATCCAATGTTTCACAATAAAATCTTGTCAAAACATTAAACTGTCCTTTTAAAATTATTCAGAAATCCACATTTCATGTTAATCCTTCATGCTTGTCATTCACTAAAAATCTGTGGCCATAAAGGGGAAGAATTTAATTTTAGAATTTAGATTAGATTTCTGGGAAAATTAGACACTTAGGGCTATCTACAAACTGTAATAAATTAGAGCTTGAGATTTATTTCATAGAATCATAGAA